>JABCKG010007658.1:0-33582 GCA_018851835.1 Hypsizygus ulmarius | reverse complement strand
TATTCCACTCCACGGTAAGTATCTCCGCTGAAGACAAAAGTTCCAGCAGTCGTGGAAAGTCGTCGACCAACTCATCTCGAGTTTCATCACCGTCGAATCTGCCCGGCTTTCAACGACTGCGTAGAGTGGTATTCCGGCTGGATCGGCTGTCCGCCCGTTATCTGAAAGCGGGACGCGGTGCTTGGGCTTCCCAGGACGGCGTCGGACGCGGCATTGAGAACTTCTGACTGTAAGATACTTGTGGAAGTTCGGATCTTCTTGATAGTATTAATTCAATTTACATTCAAAGAACTGACCAGAATGACGAGACCATACCATAGCGCGAATGAATAAATATCCTGGAGTTAATGTCGATGAGCCACCGAGGCTGTAACTCTCGTTGTACCTCCACCACCGCCAGCAGATGTTGTAGTGGTGACCGTGATCGTTCCTTGGAGGCACTGCGAATAGTACGGGTTCGAGGTACTACAATACCATCTGGAAGGACAGGCAGTCGCCCCAGTCCAGCCTGTTCCGCCACACTTGGGGAATGGCTGTCACTCGCGCGCAATTTTACGAGATCGTCCGGCCTCATTCCGGTGCCGTGCTCTGCGCGCGCGCACCAACTGCCAGGAGGCAAGCAGACACAAGTGCAAAAAGATTTCTTGGCGGATGTCATCGCGAAGCGTCGAAAAGCCGAAGAGGTACGCATCTTGTACGCACCAGTCTATGTATCGACGACTCACGTCTAAAAATACATTCGCATTCCCCGTATGCGCCGCCGACTAGATGCCTTTTCTTCAGATATACTGTAGTTCTCTTCGCCTCGTACCCTGCAGTCAGTAAGAGTTTGTGATTTTAGGAGACGAGTGAATTCAGCAGGACGCAGCTTATGCTTGACCAAGTCTTTCTGCATCGGCTGTCAGTATCACTTGGAATATGTTCCCTGTACATATAATTGACTTATAAGCATGTCTCCCATAGGTTAAGCCACTGATACTGACATTGGAGATCCTCCAGTTGCCAGTGAAGAGAACGACACATCGCACATTGCTAGACTTACTCAGCCCATCCTCCAATTGCAACTTGAACTGAGAACTCAACTTCGGGCATCATCGTGATGCCCGTAAAAATAAAATACAATCCAATCTATTCCAAGTTTCGAAGTAATACATCCACGCTTTACTCCGACTTGATTTTTGGCGGTGCAGCTTTCCATCGGCCCAGCAGATGGTTCGCCCTCACAATCAACAAGTCGCGCAGCATCTGCATTGATGCAGCGATGACATTCAGTTTGCTCCCAGGAACCTCATGCCATTCAATAGGGACTTCTGCCACGGGTATACGCAGCTCTTGCGCCAGGAGCAGAAGCTCTACGTCGAATATCCAGGTGGGAAGGCGCTGCGCGGGGAAGATCTGCTGCGCGGCGGAGCGCGAGAAGAGTTTGAAGCCGCATTGGGTGTCGCGGATGTGTCCCACGCCGACGATGCGGAGAATAGTATGTAGGCCGTACATGAGGACGTTGCGGAGAAAAGAGCGCTATGGATTTGTGAATGTCAGAACTCAGACTCAAGAACTTTATGATGTTGAATGTACCTTGACGACCGCATCCGACTTCACAAGATGGGCCCGACTCCCTACAACCACCGCCGGTTCGCCCTTCGGCGCAAGCTCATCCATAGCCTTCCACAACGCCTCCAAATCCTCGATCCGGCTGGCCCCATCCGCATCCGCCATCAACAGGCGTTCCCCACCCCCATACAACATCCCATGCCGCACACCGCCTCCCTTCCCAAGGTTCTTCTCTATCGTCACGACTCTAATATCACATTTCGGGTAGTCAGCCCCAAGTTTTAAGGCCGTTTCGGATGTCCCGTCCGTCGACCCGTCGTCTATGATTATGATTTCGAACGTACGGTTACCAAGAGCGGGGGACGTCAGGTGTGCAATGGTCGATGCCATCATTGCGGGCAGGCGCTCGGTCTCATTGTAGGCGGGGACTACGATGGTAAGGTCGACGGTGCTGGGATCCTCGAGGCGCGCCAGGGGGCGAGGAATCTTGGGCGACGCATGGGACCGGTATTTAGTCTCGGATTCATGTGTGACTATTGGTGCTGGCGACCAGAAGACCAGCGCTAAATACAACTAGAATCAATCAGCATGCTGAAGAAGGGCCATTGTTTAAGACTGGGAAGGTATCAGTACAGGAGTATAAACCCTGACCCAAAGGTGTCGTCGTTGTCATAGCGCACATCCCGAAAGACGGCCTGCAACTCGAAGAACAAGGATGAATGGGTATCATCATTGAAAGGGCAGAAACCACTGAACAGCGAAAGTCCATACTTACAGATAATGAAATCCCACCGACGAGTGCCAGGCCGCCATAAACGATATTTTGGTCCATAAGTTACCGCAGGAAACAAGGACAGGTCTGTTCGAAGAGTGTAGACGTCATTCTTCAGAATTTTACCTCATGCGTGATCGTTACTCACAATTAGCATAAGCAAAAGAAAGAAAGCGAAAGAATAAAGAGGGAGGCCGGGAAAAAGGTGGAGGTAAGCTCGGGAAACACGCTGGGGCGTCGCATTTGACAGACGCCATGCTCGTGAGAAACTTTCACCGGGGTAAGGTCAAACGGCGGACAATGAGGCTCATTTGTATTTGACTCCATTCCCCGAAAACCACAGAATAATAAGTACAGTAGGGACTCGAGAGTTCAAAACAGTCAAAGCAGTTCAGATAAGTCGAGAAGACTAGCAAGATACGTATTAGGCTGGAGTGAGTATAAGCAGAAAAATCGGGCAGTAATATCAGGAAGGAAATCAATCCTTGTATGCACAGTAGGGGACAGGTAAAAGTCCTTCGATAGTTTCAGAGAGCGGGTATGTTGGCGTTAATCTCCTCCAAGAGTTCGCTTGCAATCTTCGCGTTCGGGAGCTAGGACACGGCATATGAGATTGGAAGGACAAGCTTAGGAGGTAAAGACACATACCCGCAAGTTGTAATGTGTCGTGACACCGTTTTCAATAACACTAAATCTCAAGTATCGTGGGTCTTGAGCGAGACAGCAGCTCATCCCGTTGAACAAAGTCACGTTCAGGAGTAGCGTGTATACCGCCTCCTTTCGCATCACTGTATCACGAACCATGACAGTTAGATATGCCAAATATTTCCCGTGAAGAAAGGAATGAACCTAAACGCGCTCCACTTCCATCTGAGCGTCTAACATTGAGCTTCAAAGTGCCTGTTCCTCTTTCTATCCACTGGGTTCCACCGACAAGCGAGAACAGTTTGCCTCGGACCTGATGCACAGTTTGTTCATCTTCCTCCCCAGTCAAAACTGTGGTAGAAGAACATGAAATCATCCCGTATTGTGCAGGATAATCCAAAAGGCTTACCATCCTGCTCTGTCAACGTCACTTTCGGTTGGTCTTCATCACTCTTTCCCTCATCCTCATCATCTTTCTCAGCCCTCAGTTTCTCGCCGAAACTGACAGCCCTCTCCTTCTTGTCATCTTCAGTCCCGCTGTCAGAAGCACCGCCATTGACACCACTAAAGGACATTACATCCTGGGTTCGCTCCACGGAGCTATGGGACGAATTGCTTGGTGAGCCTGCTCGGGCACGCTTCTGCGCTGGGATGGCGAAACTCTGCGTGCCACCAGCATAGGAAGAGAACGCGTTGGAACTGACAGAGTTCCCCCGCCGGGGTGGTGACTTGGCCCTTCCCAGTTTCGAAGTTGACCCTAATATGGGGGACTTGGATCGGGCGACAGACGAGAAGGGTGACGTGGAGGACGCGAAAGCTTCGAAGCCTGTGCGCTTCATGGCAGGCGTCAGTGATGAGCTTGAGGGTTCGTTGGGGCCAGCTGTGAATGGGGAAGAAAGGGGAGTCACTGGCACTTGATTGATGACAGGAGTGGTCTGTGGAGATGGAGTTGGCGTTGGCGTTTTCTTCGACGAGAATATATTCTGTCCTTTAACGGCAGCAAACGGAGAACTGGTCGAAGCATACGCCATGAAGCCGCTCTATATTTGGCACAGTTAGCAACGATAGCATTTCTAATAGAGAGGAGACTTGCAAGCTTAGGCGTAGTTTTCGGAGGTACGATCCTCGGTGACTTAGGGGACTTCGGTTCCGGCGGCGGGGACGGTCGTTTGTTTTCTCGCGGATTGTCGTCCTTATCCGCATCGTCACGAGGCCGTTTGAGAGGTTCATCAGCTTCTTTCGAATCCTCGTTTTCCTGAGGACCTTGGCTCGTGCCACGTTCCAAGAACTTGCGTTTCAGGCCCTTATCGGAGCTTTCAGATTCAGCTGAGGGCACACCCAGGTCCGGGATATCTACAGAAGCCGCGGAGGCTGTCACTTAAGGACGCAGGTCATAGGGTAAGCACACTGAACAGCACAAGGCGCCTAGGTGGTCACCCACCTTCGTTGTCAGACATAGCGACAGGCGCGTCGGAAGCGTTGATGTTTTCTTTCTCCTCGTCCACGGTCGGCGGCTTCGTAGAAGTTGGATCAACCTCAATATCTTTCTCTGGCGTCACAGCCTTCACGGCCCTCCAACTAAGATCCTCCACGCCCTGGCTAATCTGCCTCACTCGTACCTTCATCTCATGCGGGGGTGAGGCACTCTGAGGTGGTGATCCAGAAACAGATCTAGACCTCGAGCCACCACTATCTTCCTCCTCTTGGGTGGGATCCAACGTAGTCCTGTTCTTCTTCGCAGGGGTGCGTGTCTCCTTGTGCTGTTCCCGAAGTGGGTCAACATCCTGTGGAGATGCATGTTTCCCAATGAGCACAGCAAATGGCAAAGAGCACAACCAATAACTACACGCACAGAGGGTGCCTTCGGTGTTGAAACTGGCTCGAGAGAGACCTCTCGTTCCCGCTTCCTGGACGGTCTCGTATCTAGATCGGATAGATAAATAGCAAGGCCTGAGAGACGATAGCCACTAGTAAAAACCTTGGTTTGGAGACGGAGGCGTTGGGGGCGGTGAGTTGTCGTGCGCCATCGACTGTGTTAGCTGTGAATTCGCGTCGGTCATGGAATTGCGGGTGCAAGTTGTAAAAGGGTGCACTTGTTCAGGGAGTGCCATGTTCGGCTATACCCGAAGGCCGACAGGACCACATTCAGTTACCGGCCAGATCCCGACCACACTTTCACTCCCATTGTTCTCCGCCTATGCATCCTGATGTCATTTGCATTCTACCTATTAGTTGCCTATCCCTTAAGCCGAGTGTAAAGTGACAGATGTGGATGTATCCAAGCCAAAGCAAGAAAGTAAAAAGGAATGTGTGGAGAGAACATGGTTAGATAAATTACGGGTAAATTGTCCTATGGCAATGACTGAAAGTATGGTGGTATTGGTAGAGGTGGTGGAGTCTCGGGCGGCGCTTTCCGTCGTCCATCTGCGAGAACCAGTATGTCTCTGAGACTTCGCTCGAGAACAGGCTTCGTCAGGACGCTATAGAATAATTTCATGAACTCCATTAACACTCAAAGCAAACGAGAGACATACCGATCGACTCCTGCTTCGAGATACTCCTTTTGATCTAGAGAACAAAGCATAAGCCTCTACAACATACTACTCACAACAGTCATCACTCACCACCCAACAACGCATTCCCTACGAACAACGTCCCATATCAGAAACTCGCCCTCGAAAGCAAGATAAAACACAACTCACCCGTAACGCCCACAATAAAATCCTTCCTCCCCAAATCCCTCAACTTCTCAACCGCTTTCAACCCACTCAACACCGGCATCTGATTATCCAAAAACACAACCGCAAACTTTCCCTCAGCAGTGAACACCCTCTCCTCACGCATCTGCTCCAAAATCGGGCCAAGGTTCCTACTTGCATCACTCGAGGGCGTGCGCGTCTGAATCTGCTGCCCTAGGATCATCTCCAGCGCCATCTCGCCGTTATCCGCAGTCTGCACCTGACACCCCAGCCGCGTAAGGATACGCTTCATCAGCGTCCGCGTAAGCGGGTCGTCGTCAACGACAAGCACCGGGAGCCCCGGCTCGATGCTAATTGCCTGGCTCGACGAGGGGCTCCCGCGTGCGTAGGTCGTGTCAAACAGCGCCAGTGGAGAAGAGGACGTGGATCGGTCAGACCGGTTGGAATGGTCAGAGGTTGTCGTTGGAGTTGCATCCACAGCAAAAGATGGTGGACCCGGTATTGGAACGTATGTGGGACGCTGCGTTCCCTGCCGCTCGGTTAAGGTAGACGACGAGGTCGAGCATCCTTGGCCGAAGGCAGTACCGTTGATAGACTCTGACGCCGAATCACGGGTCGGATTGTCAGGGGAATCCGCATTCGTGCGGGTCAGGACAGGAGAATGAGACCCATGTCTCTCAAGTACCAACTCCACCCGGCCACCTACAGCCAACGAAAATCAATATAACGACAAAGTACAACAGAGATAAGTATTCGTCACTCACCTTGCTCCATAATACTATGCATCGCCGAAGTCGATCTCGCCGTCACCAATGGCGTCTTCGACGCCTTAAGAGCAGCCGCGTCCACCGCCATGGTCAGACTAGTACTCATCGACAGCGGCATCGAATTCTCCGTCACTGCTGCAGCACAGACCTTCTCCATGTCTGTCGGACTTGATCCTCCCTGCTCCGACTCCGTCTTGATGCCGTTGACGGGGCCTGAAGGTACAAGTGTTTTCCGACCGACACCAAGCGGGAGTTCAACCCAGAATGTCGAGCCCTCCCCGACTTTAGAACGGACACCCAGCCTACCACCAGTGAGCTTGATAATTTGTCGGACGAGTGCTAGTCCAAGGCCCGTGCCTTTGCCGCCTAGATGGTAGAGGTAGAAGCATTCAATATGTATGCATGCAAGACAGGAAAATCCGTCTCAATAACTTACCCTGTTGCCTGCCCTGCTCAGTTTGATTGAACGCGGCTTCACAAACCGTTAAGAAAACGTACCCCCACAGATCCAACACGGTGACTCACAGAAAAGCTTGCTCTGCGTTATATCCTTCGGCCGAATCCCATACCCCGTATCTGTCACCTCAATCCTCACCACAATCCATTCCAGAGGCGATTTGGCCCTCTCATGCTGATTGTTATGTCGACTGAGATGCGTAGTCGACAGTGGCGCTTGCTCGTATTCATCAAGCAGCTGCAGCTCGATATCCGCCTTGTCTGGTGGTTCGGTATTGCCAGGCAATATCAACCTCGTCGTGACTGACACTTTCCCGCCCGATGGTGTGAACTTACACGCATTACTAACAAGTCAGCAGTTTCTCAGCACAAGTTCGCAAAGAAGAGGTGGAGCAAGAACCCACCTAGCAAGGTTCGTGATAATTTGCCTTAACCTCGACTCATCGCCTATAACCACGCCCTCTACTTCCGGATGTTCAGCAATGTGCTTCGTAATTTCCTCCGCACTCTCCCCCATCGCTTCATATGCAGCCGTGCGTGCAACCTATATCCCAAACACAAACACAAAAAATGCCCATTGCGGTTAGTCCAAGAAGCTCCGTAAAAAGGAAAAGTGTGTGATCAAGCTGACCTGGTCGATTCTGGGGTCAAGATCTATCACCAGCTCGAGGCCACGGGCATCGGTGGCGAGGCGGAGGGGTATAAGTAAGGAGCGCATAACTTGATGAAACGCGTAAGGCTTTCGGTGAAAATTTCTGGAAGTTCAGACAAAAAAGGGATGATCGGCTATGATGCATACCCTGAATGCAAATTCGAATCTCCCAGAATCCATTCGATTGCTGTGAAGCGTGTGAGTGTGGATATGAGAAGTATCTTCGGCATGTAACGTACAAGTCTAAAACGTCGTTCAACACTGTCGGGGGTGGGGTATTATTGGCATGTCAAACCGACGAGTGCAGGGTACACGGACCTTTGGACATCATGCTTAGGCTGCCTTCCAGAGCACTGAATTCAATCTCTTGTTCCTTGGCAACCGTCCCTGAAGCCTCCATATTTTGCACAGCAAGAACTGGGGATGACAGTCAGGGCCAAATCATGATCAAACACTTAAACCTGTGGCTCACGGGCAGTATTCAATGGCACTCGGACCTGTGTTGACAAATATTGACATCAGGGCATGAGAACAACTAACCTGAACAGCTAGACTTATCATGGAAGACGTATCTGAATATTATGCGTATCAGACAACGACAAGCTGTGTAGCAGACATGAAATGACATACGAGGTAAGACGACGCTTCGAATCTGCCGCTTTGCGCTCGTTTATTTGGGCCTTTTGCGTTGCCTTTCATGACCAAGGTATGTGAGTGACGTCAAAATGACAGCTCCGACACCCTCGTCACCTTGAACTGCACTTTGAGTTGATCGCGAAGTGTGTATAGGCGTCGCTCAGACTGTAAATGGCTATATGAATTGAATGTCCCAGAGATTGGTAAACACAACTTACGCTTTCTCTCATATAATGGACGTAGATGAGGACTGTGATCAGCGTCAGTTACTTCTCGCTTACAGCATATGTAAACGTACAACTATGAAAAACGAAGAAATTGATCATGCCTTTGTAAAGTTGCATCAGCCATCTCGAATTATCTCAATCGAGTTCAAAACTTACTCCGGGCCCAAGTTCTCTTCAAAGGTATCATCAAAGAACATGCTCTGGGTATCGATAAACTCCGAATAAAGGTTTTTGGAAAAATTGTAGAACACTCACACAATGAAGAAGAGGGTTGTACCGATCGCAGCCGGTAGGCGGTTCAACTTGAGGCCAAAAAGGGCAATAGCTTGCAAAGCCTGAAACAGTGCAACGTTTGTCACATGGGATGCAAGGCGAGGATAACTATGGAACTGACTGTTGTATAGTAGAAGGTTGCCAGGAAATCTCGGCCCTGGCATTCCAAATAATGATACGGCGAACGGGTGTAGTATCCACAGAGATAGCTGAAAGGACATTAGTTTAAGGAGAAAACGAAACAATGAATGGAATCCACTGACATGAAGAAAACTGAATAGAATGACCTGTGTTGCGACATGAGGAATAAGCATCGGAAGAACGTGGACGGACCGACCATGACCAGATTGATATAGCGAGAAAAGTCTGATATATCATTGGCCTGTCGCGAGGCCAATCGTAGATGACCATGAAGCTGCCCGAAATTAGGTTCTGTTTCAGACAATAGGAAGAAGGGGACACACATAATCGGCAAACTGAATAGAGGGGCAATCTGAATCCTTGTCAGCATGTCAGTCAACGGCAGGCGAAAGATACAGACCCCGTAATAAAAGATTTGATCAGAAAGCTGATAAATGGGCTGCGCAAAGACACATCCAAGAACCCAATTGAGAATGAGCCACAACGACGCCCATAGAGCAAGGGATTTTTTGATGAACCAGTTTTCCTGAGAGGGGATGGTCAAGCGGCTGACACAGCAAGAAAGAGAGATCCTACCTGAGCATAATGTTGTTCTGTCTTTTTATCCGGAAATCTGGAACTGAATATCTCGACAATAGCCGGCCAGAGTCGCCATCGAATGAACACAAGAATTGACCAAGAGCTCCAGAAGCCTTCAGATTCCAGGCTATCGCTGTCGCCATTGCTGGGTACGATCGGATGACTGTCTCCAGACTTTTCAGGACTCACTCCGTGTTCTGAATGAGTTACGGAGCTCTTGATGTCCTCCGACCACACGCGATCGACCACGACTTCGTTGACCTCCTCGTCATCTCCCTGCGCAGTGTTCTCCATCCGCTTCGTGTAGCTGTTCTCGGCCGCACTTTCCCCAATTAGAGAGCTGCTTGATGGGGCGGTCCTTGTGCCGACACGTCGTTTAAACTGGGCCCAGTGGACAGCGAGACTAGAAACGCGAACGGATTTTCGTTTCCGGCCGCATGAGGTCTTCGCAGTGTTCGTGAGAACCGGAAGGGGTAGGCAATCGTCGATGGCGGTGGAAGGAGTAGGCATGCCAGTGTTCGAAGAATCAAGCTCGGTTCTCAAGGAGGGCATAGCTACTGCTTCCGCCAAATTGGAGGAGGACGACCGAGAACTCCGATCGGTGAATAACCAGAGATGCATAGAGAGAAACAAACCAACGACGGTGAGGAGAAAGAGAGGCGTCCACGAGAAACGAAAAGAAATCGAGGACAAGTATTGCAAACCCAATTCACTCTTGCTTGGCTTCGCAGTCCCACCCCTGTATGGGACTCGGCTACAACTGGACTCGATTGCTGACGTTATGCCGTTCGATCACTATCGTTTCCCCTTTCTGCGTTTGGCAAGGCAAAAGGCCTGGATCATACAAGGACGTCCTCTGAATGGTAGAATCATTGTCTTTGAGCCTCTTTCTCGAAGAGTCCAACCGTTTGAGACTTTTCAGCAGCTTCTCAATCTGTCATGAGCATCCAAAATCTCAAGTCACAACGTTTGAACGTTGAACCTTGCAGGTGCGCCCTGATGTCAATCATAGCCCCCTCAGGCCCAGATCATCGTCTGTTTCGCATCATCAACATGACCAGGACTCTTGCCCTCAGTAACGATATAACTTGCATCCTGGTAAACATTACATGAAATGAACTCATGTTTGATAGACTGGGGAAATATGTACCACGTTCATGGCATTTGAGCGCACCTCGAATACGTGTATATAAAGTTCGCCATGAAAAATGATGCAGAGCTCATCGCCTGGTCTATAAACAACGGGGTTGATGATTCTTCCTCAGCGGCCGACCGGAACGTGTTTGGGTCAGTGTTGCGTTTCCGTGTCCAGAAAACAGCGCCACCAAACAGCAACTTTGAGCTTTCCGACGACTAAAGTGTCGGAGTGTGAATCCTCGTCTCTTGTTCCTCCTTCCCCACCTTCTGTCAAATCCAACGCTCAAACCGCGTACCTTGAAATCCTCCGCCTCAATTCCACTGTGCTCTTATTTTTGAGTAGCCTGTGGTTCAGCCCTCATTTTCTATTTTCTTGGTTCATTTTCATTTTCAAGCTCAGCTTACGCTCAGCCATGTCGCCTCCAGTCTATCTCAAAAATGGCGAGGAGGTCAAAGTAAATGGTATAATTCATATCCAGTTCTTAAAACGTTCCAAGGCTAACAAATGTCATTTTTCTAGACCATGTTTACTGTTCTCCCAGTTGGGCCGTCCGGGATGGTACACCGTACTCCATCGCCCGAATAATGGAGTTCTTAACCCCAGAAGACGCTCCAAAGGGAGAGGAGGGCGATAATTATCTTTATACTCGTGTTCGACTGGCGTGGTATTATCGTCCCAGCGACGTGAGCGACCGCTCTGTCGCTGATTCGCGCCTGCTTCTCGCTGCCATATTCTCGGAAGTGTGCGACATCAATCAACTACGAGCCAAGTGCCACGTGGTTCATCGAGACAAAATCTCGGACCTGTCTGGTTGGAAGAAACGTCCTGATCGCTTTTATTTCAATCGACTCTTTGACCCTTATGTGAAGAAGGAGTTCGAAATTATTCAGGCAACAGATGTGCGAAATCGTGCGTTTATGTTTCTTTCTCATTCTGTGCAAAGTGATTAGAAATCCGGTCTAGTCCCCGATAACATTCGAGAAACGCTCATTTCGCGTTACGAATACGTCGTAGCAGAGAAAGAGGTCATTCCTGATCTTACGGATGCAATCCGGCTCTGTGAAACTTGTCATGATTGGTGTCCGAGGTAAGTAGGTCGCGCGTATTTCGATCAACAATAAAAATCAACTCCGAAAATCTCACAAACGATCTATTCAGCCCAGACACAGTGCAATGCGACCGTTGCAAGAAATTCTTCCACATGCGTTGCGTCCAGCCGCCTCTGATCGCAAAACCATCAAGAGGATACGGATGGACGTGTGCGCCTTGTTCACGCAAACATGAACAGGAAGTGGACAGCCATGAGGTTCGGCATGTCACTCCTATCACCGCGCCGAAGAAATCGAATGCGCCCCCGGTTCGAGGACGAGGACGACCGCGCAAAGACAAAGGACAAGCAGAGCGCGAAGAGAACATGGTCGTTAAACATTTCAAGATGTGGCCTTTCCGATACTTTGGGTGCGTTCGTTCTCACCTCTGACTTCGAGCGGTTGTGGGCGGTTGTTGATCGTGGGAAACTAGGCAATACACAGTTGCGGAAGATACGCTTGGTAAGCAAGCCGAAGTGTCGATCAGGTCTACAGTTTTACCCAAGCGCCCGATTTAGATCCAGACGATCTGATCTTTCCGCGAACGGCAACTCGCCATGGCCCAAAATACCAAGCCAATGTTCCTCTGGCGCCTGAGCTAGATATTAATCCCGCAGGTGAGTAGATCCTTCTCGACATATCTTGGGCTCTATCTCATCGTCTCCAACAATAGAACCTGACGAGAGAGGAGGTGATAACACAATTGAAACTCTGGGTATCATCAATAGCCTCACGGAAGCAGAAAGTGAGTTGTATTCCAACATTTGCTTCCGTCTTACATAATTAAATATTCCCGATTTTGATTTTCTTCAGTTGCTGAAGGTGAGTTTGTTGCGTCGAAATATACGTCGTGTTTGACCAGGCCACAGTCGAAGCATGCAAGCAAAGCTTAACGGATGACCCCAAGCTCCAGTCCAGTGTCGACTGGTTGACTGAAGTCATAAGGCGCTTCTCGGATGCGGCGCTAGCGGCGAAGCCGTTAACTTCGGTGAACATGAAGAATCCCATGCGTTTGGAAAAGGTTTGCTTTTTCCTATACTCAGTCATATGTCGAGAGGCTCACTTTACTTCAGTGGAAGAAACAAGAAACACGGTATACTGACAGAGAGTGGACCAAGGACGAGATTGCAGCCTTTGAAGATGCTATCATGACATACGGCGCTGAGCTTCGCCCCGTTCGAGAGGAAGTAGCTACTAGATCGATGCCAGAAGTAGTGCGCTTCTACGGACATTGGAAGAAGTACATATTGATACTCTTATTTTCATTTTCATTACCGTCCTGACCCCCATTGCCCCAGTGACAAAGTCGGCGAAGAGAACCTGCGATTCAACCAAGAAGGCCCGCCTCCCAAGACGTCTCACCGCAAATACAGGACCCCTGAAGAAGCTAGCGACGGCCAGCGTGTCGGTCTTTCGGACGACGAAGGCTCGATCGCGACCCAGCCTTCGAAGTCACCCAGTTGTGCCGCCTGTCGAACGCGCGAATCCCCGGTGTGGTGGAAAGCGCCCAAGGGGCTCGCCACAAGCGTCATGTGCGATAACTGCGGCCTGAACTGGCGGAAGTACGCGGACCTTATCGTGCGCCCGGTGCGAGAGGAGTCCATCACGTCGAGCAAGTCGAGAGCTGAGAAGCGGGAGGGGACACCGCTAGCTGGGCCGTCGACTAAGCGTCCCAGAGTAAGTCATGCTTATTCCATTTTTTTTTGAGCATGAGGGCTGATATGTTGTCTGTAGAAGACTTCGGCTTCTGTTCAATCGACGCCTCCGCCAGTTGTACAGGCTGTCCCGCAGATTCGATGTCTTGTGTGTATGAAGAATGGGCCGATAGGGAAGGTTTTGAAGTGCAAGAAGTGTCAATTTAGAGTGCATGCCGGTGGGTGAATAAATCATTTCATATCGTACACTTTTCACCTTATCACATCAATAGGTTCATGTGGTGCCATTGTTGATCCAAGTCAGCTAGAAAATTGGGCATGCGAGCTATGCTCAAACGAGGAAACACTAGAAGCCTCTGTGGTATTTATGAATGTCATTGAAACTCCAGAGAAGTTCTCATACACTCCCTTTTTGCAGATACCAGATTGTCTGTTATGTCCTCGTGCATCATCTGAGGAGAGGAAGAAGCCACCATACCCATCCCCCGACTCTTTCCTTCGCGCCTGCAAACCCACTGAGGGCCAAGGCTGGGCACACGTTCTCTGTTCCGTATTCACACCTGAGCTCACATTCGCCGATGCCTCGCGTCTACGACTTGTAGAGGGACTGACCACTATATCCCGCCATCGTTGGGTGGCCGTAAGCCGTCTATTTTTAAGATGAGGCTTTAGTGTAATAACGCGCCATTCACAGAAATGTAGCATATGCAACAGCACGGAAGGTTCCGTCATTCGATGCAGTGACTGCAACAAGGAGTACCATGGATCATGCGCTTGGAAACATGGTCATAGATTTGGATTTGAGATTCAGCCTGTGAGTTCAACACTTTGTCAGCACATCGCCCCTCCTAGACTCCTATGGCTTTCAGGTCAAGAGCAGTCGACGAGACACTACGATCATTGCGACCTTCAAGGGTGAATCTGGCTGCATGAGCGCGATCATCTCATGTAAAGATCACGACCACACGCGCCGCGCTATTTACGACATTTGCGAGACGAATGAAGGCGGAGAGGTAAGGCTATTTAGCCCAACGTACTGTGACGTCTTCTCAATAATAGCTCTTTCAGACAGCACTTCAAGTATACTGTCAGGCATACAAGCAAGCACCCGTCGGAAACGCACACGCTCTTCTCCGCAAAGCACGACGTCTGGACCAGATACTGAACGTACGCACCGATGCCGTTGTCATTCCACATGAACAGCCCTCTCCCGATCCCACATGCTACCGTTGCCATTCCCAATTCTCCCCTGCTTTCTATCGTGTCCCATTGACCAACGGCACGCACGCGTCGTCCTCGAGCTCTTCCGAAACCTGGGTTTGCCACAAGTGCCACTTCGATGTGGGAAAAGTGAATGGGACAAGTATGATGAACTCGAGCCCGAGCATGGTGACGGTGTCATAACAGCGATTATGGTTATAAAGTTACAAATCCGGGGGGTAACGATGCAAAATGTACAGATGGCAGCAACAACAATAGCGGTGGTAACCAAGTAGATCAGGTTAGGAGAACGAAGGGAAATGGTAAATAATTCGATGTGTATATGTAACTTATGCTTTCGTTCGTTTGTAAAACAACACGTATGCCTTTTGGCTCTGTATTCTTGGCAGTCAGGTTAAAAACTGGAATAAAGAATGATTTTGCGCACCACCACCTGCTTAGGATCAACATCTTTTCGTGTGCTACTGTCGTCACAATACACCCAGCGGCCACGAGAGGCAATAAAAGCGGTGTCTATACAGATAATCAGGCAAGATCCGAGGAAGAAGACGGAATGGAAACCCACAATGTCCGCTGCTAAGGTTGCCATAGTGGTTCGTGACACCGTAAAGGTCGTACCTGTACGGAGGTATTTGTGTCCGCGGGTCCTCGAGATTCGAAAGAGAACCATTGAGTTGCGCGTTATCAGCGCCCTGTAGCAAGGACTGCGGCATATACCCCGTCAAATCTAGAGCTTTGACGGGAAAGTCGACAAAGGTGTCGATCTTGTCTGAAAAAACACCATTCGTCGAAAAGCGCTTAAGATGGATAAGGAGGATGGGCGGTAGACGAGCCAAAGAGAGCATCTTTGTTGCTCGCCGCTTTGCTTTGCACTTTGGACAATCCCTACGCATCGTTAGGCATGCTAATGATATTCCTAAAAGGAATTGCTCACCATGCATCATCCTTTTCCAATACCTCTGTGTTGAAAAACGCGTCCAGACAACCTTGCAGGGGAACCTTCCCATTCTTCGTCTGAGGTATGGGCAGCTGAAGTATTGAGAAGACGTTGTACGTAGTCGAAGTCTAAACACAAATTGAGCACAGTATAAAAGCCGAGGAGACACCGAATCTAATCACCGTTTGGCAGGTCATACATTGCAGTCGATTCCGGAATTGACCTTGGAAGAAATCGACGATGAGACTATCATTACGTTCCCGCCAAGCACGCCATTCCTGATCACTGGCGATTTGGGGAGGCAATCGCTCCAGCTCTGCTTCATGCTCAGGTGAGGGTGTATACGTCGGCTTAACCATGATCCTGTTCAAATCCTCGTGAATGCCGTCCAGCAGGAAACTCAGGAACTCTTGAGAATCGTGCTGGTCTGAGCCGAGGTACTGTGACTTTAGCTGACATATCGTTTTCTGTAGCACTTTCTGTCAGATACGATTCGATACGTAACAGCAAGGGTAAAACTAACCCGGAATTCGTTGGGGGAAAGGTATGAGTTATCGGCAAGCCACATCTCATGCAAGAGTTTTGCAAAAGCACCAGCAAGCCTTCCCTTGGAACCTAAAGGATTGGTGTAGTTTACAGCGGTCTTCCAGCGGTTATCTGACGTACGAACAGGGAAAATTAGGGTCAGCGAGAGATGCATTCCATTGAAACTGACCTGTGAAAAATGTAGCAAACGGCACTGTTGCGCTCAAGCATTGTATGGGTGCATTCATATAACACGTATTGCCCAAATTCTTCAAACCCGAAATGCCAACCTCTTTATCGAACCAATAGGTCACCGGATAATCTGAATGAATTCTCGGCGCTTTCGGTGCAGTGGGGGAGAACGGCGATGGAACATGTTGCAGCCGTGGTCGATTGTCTTGACGTTCAAGGACAGAGGTAGCAGCAGCCGGCGGTGGTCGAAGCACCTGTTGAGATGTTGAAAGTTCGGGGTAGTCGATGGTGGGGCGGTTCTGGAATGTTAGGAGCGCTTCTTGTGACTGATCAACGTAATCAGTGCGTCTGCGGGAGAGTTGAGAAGGATTGATAGATGCCTGAGGGGGCGATGGGATGTCGAACTGAAGAGCTGATATGGGGGCTCCAGATCCTGATGTTGAAGGGGATATACGGCGTGGAAATTGTGGGTATGTGATTGAACTTGTTGAACCATTAGTATAAGGTTGCGAGGAGAGACCTGGTGACCCAAGCTGGGTGTTAATGATGTCAGTAAAAATCGTATCGAGAGATAACTGGACCAGTACATTGTCATTGCTGCGTGTGTAGGATACTGAACTCGAACTTGGCCGTGATAGTGCAGGTCTGCGCGCAAGACCTCGATCCGGGGGGAGGTTGGTTGGGTATGAAGCTTCTGCGGGGGACCTGAAAAGTACACACATTTAGTCTGGATGGGATACCTTCAAAGGGCAATTGTACCTAGAATGGGCAGGAGTCTGGTCTAAGGAAAACTGAGGACGATGCTCGTTCGGCAGCGAGCGCATATCAAACGTGAGTGCCTTGGAACCAGCGCGGGGACGTGGTGTCCAGACCTGATGTGGATCTGGTGGAGAAGTTGCCATCGTTGTTGCAGAAGCTATATAAACCAGCCCATTGGTAAGAAAAGGATTCCTTGAGTTTGGACTTGTAGAGAGAGACGGACTTGAAGAAGATGACTGGGCTTCCGCATAGGAATGCGACGACTTCTGTGGGTCTGAGGATAGGGCTCCTTGTACGAGCTCAGAAGCACTGAATTCTCGGCTCCAGGCCTCGAGTCCACCTACGAGAAGCATTGGTGCTCTTTTCAGTACCTTCTGGACCGCCCGGTCACCGATCAAGCGCGTAAGCACTCTCAATGGTGAGTCACTTGGACCAAGTCCCGTCGACGCAGCATCGTACACCACAACTAAGTCAAATTTTTCGCGATTGTTAAATACGCTGTGTTCATTCTTGGGTGCGATCAGCATCGCTTCCTCAAGGCGAGTAATGTTCAGACTAGTTGTCTCGTTAAAGCTGAAAGTCCTGACAAGATGAGATAGTAGACGTACTCTCTGCGTTGCAGCACAGTCGGCTCGACACAGGCTATGGCACTCGCACGTACATTGATGTGCTCTCTTTCGAAGTCAGCTCGATTCCGAACATCGAGAAGAAGAACACTGTGACTGCCCATGTACGTCGACAAGTCCTTCGGATTCACAGTTTCTGAGACTGGGATTATGGGTTTCATATTGGGTTTGACAGAGGATGAAAGATTAGATGGCTTGAGTGGCACCAGGGGCCTGGTAGGCGATGCGGGACGACTGGCGAATGCATTAACAATAGGCGGGATAGGTGTGCTCGATGGTCTCTCAATAGGTATTACGAAATTTTTGAACGGCCCAGAAGACGCAGGTGGCGAATCTCCATTGCGAACGCCGTTCGGGAGTGGTAATTCGGGTCCGTTGAGAGCCATTGAAGGAGGATTTGAAACTGGAAAAGCATCAAACTCCTCGATGGTAGGGAACGCTTGGGTGAATTCGGAGAGATTGAAACTGTCAAGTTGCGGAGAAGACGAGGGACTTGATGTCGGGGAGGGGGGACCTAATGAAGACGGTGGAACCAAAGTGTGAGGTGAAGAGGATGAAGAAATTGATGGAGAAGGGGTCACTGCAAGTGATTGCATAGACAGACGTGGTGAGATTTGCTTTGGTGAGGTTGGTGAAGGATTCAACTCGGGAAGGTTTCGCGAGAAGCGTTTAGACGTTCCGACAGCTAGTCCATGATCTTGAAGGGCCTTAAGACGGTCAGCGATACTGCCCCCCGATGCAGTAGCAGGCCCGTCGATCGATACAGATGGACTGGGATGAAATTAGCATCAGCGCCAAATTGCAATACAGCAAACATACGCAGGTTTAGATCTCTCAAATTCTTTCAACTTAGCTTCCACTGTTGTCAAATGTTCAGAGAATTCCGGAAGATGTTTCTGGGAGAGGATAGTAAATTAGAATAGAAACGGTGGAATGAGATCACGCACTCACTTCGAAAAAATCATCCCTTTCCTTCCTGATAACTGCATCTTGGTCCTTTGCTGGAATATCCAGGACCATTCGCGCAAGAGCAGCAGCCTTTGTGTATGCCGCATAAGCGTTCTTGAGATCACCATTGCTCTCATATACCTTCCCCATTTCGAATTGTCGAAGTGCAATCCTGATTAACGTTAAGGCCGAAGCGCTACGAGCTTCCCTTTGGACTGATTGCCTTGCTCTCTCCTTGATATCCGCAACGCTCAGCCCGTCATAAGAGCTCCCATCACCGTTCTGCGATGCTAGAATTGCGCGGGTTTGTTGACCATTCTCGCGAAAAGTTGGCATCATACCCGACTGAGGCAAACCGAAGCCTCCCAGCCCTGCAGAGTGTGGCAATACCGTGACCCCAGGCATCATACGAGAGAGAGCGATGGTCAGGGCCGCCAGGAAACGAAGAGGAAGTGAAAACGGAGTATGTGGATCTGTCTGGTTTTGTGATCAGCAGGTGCTCCGGAGTAGAGTTTAGGTAATCCTGTGGTCTCGTGTTCTGCTGCGCCCCAGTGCGCCGTCGCGAGCACGTGCCTTAGACGCGACTTTTGAACCGTGTTGAGTTTTGGCCAACGTACAACGCCACCGCTGGCCAGCACGATGACAGAAACACCGAAGAAACTCGTCCACTGGGACATAAACGATGTATCTCTCTCGGCTTTGGGATCTCCCTTCTTTGACGGTTCAATGTCGTCCATCGTTTCGACTTCGAGTCTTGAGTACATCAATTCTCAGCTCGTGGCGCATGGGTTCGCGCCATCACCCGGCCTCGAACTTGACGGTATCCAGAACTCTGCATTGGAGCGTGTTGTGAAATGTCTTTTTGGAATGTTGAGTCAACGAATGGTGAGGACAGGGCTGTAGTTTGCTGCCGGTGCATCTTACTTAACACGGCTCTTCAGGAGGACATGTCACGAACGGAAGAGTTGACCACGAAACTACGAACTCTGACATACGACCACGAGCGCATGCGCTCTATGCATCGCACTGCAACGGAGGTCGCAGCCAATGCAGAACGTGAGATGAACTTGCACAAGTCTCGGTTGGCGTAAGTGACCATTCCAGATGAATGCATCTGTCGGCTGAATGTTTTTACCTTTGAAAGAGCAGCAACGCGCGCTCTGCAAGCCTCAGAGGCAGCCCACAAGCATACTACAGCTGAATTGCAGCGAACTCGGACAATTGTCCAAGGAATACGAGCAACTCATCAGAGTGAACTCAAGAAGAAGGAGAAGGATATTGAACGCATGGCTGAAAAATGGTCAAGGCTCGCAGACGCACAGGCTAAACTCATGATGATACCCAGTGGGCTACGATGTGCCAACGTCGGCATCGTTTCAGGTTCAGAGTTGATCGGAAAAGGTCAAAGCTTTTTGGAAATTGCTTTGGAAGAGGCCGAAAGGGCGAGGACTCAGCTTGGGGATGAGAATGTCGACCTCAAGAAACTAATCTTAACTGCGGTTAACGAAATACAGTCTATCCTACATCAGGCTCACTCCAACGCCTCGGAAGTTGAGGAAGAGGTAGACGCTCCATTCTCTGACTCTTTATATATCTGACCCAAACATCTTTCAGTCTACACCTTTCACACTCACAACACTTTTCCCACTGCATCCCCCAGGATATGCTAGTGATAAACTGAACCTTGTGCTTACTAGTCTGCGTGAGACCCTGTCCACACTTTCTCAGCCCTCTGCTACAGCGCCTCCAGCCACCAAGCCAACAGTTCTCGTATCCAACGAGGAGGTAGACCGTTTGCAGAAAGTCATCAATTCCTTGAGAGAAGAGCTTGGTAAGTATCTTCTACCAGTTGTGATCACTGTTTCCAATCATTTTCGACGGCAGAACGATCACGAAAGCAGACTGTCATGCAAGCTGCAGAGACACAAGCCATGTTCGACAAATTCGCTGAAGACCATCGAATCGCCACTGGGGATATCGGCGAAATGAGCGTGGAGCTAATGTCTGCTCCTCTCCGTGACATGGAAAAGGAGCGTCTGGATAAGGTCAAACGAGAACTAGCGGAAGAGCGCCAGAAATTCACCGATGCTGCAATCAAACTCGGAAAGGAAAGATCGGAAATAGAGGTAATTATATTCATGCAATCGCTTGCAAAGTCTTCTCGCTCAATACATTGCATTAGGCCGAACGCGTCAAACTTCTGGACGAAAAACGATCCTGGCAAGTAGAGATGATGCTAGCTGAGCTTCCTCCGACACCGCTGCCGATCACATCACCCAGGAAATCTGCTGCAATTCGTTCGTCCCCCAAGAAGTCTCCGCGCAAGTCGCCAGCCAAAGTCTGCGTCGGTAAAGCAGGTGCAGGTACTGGTCGAAAGGCGACACGGGTCTCCAGGCGGTCCCTAGCCTCACCAATCAAAGTCATACCATCGTACGAAACAGAGGTCCTCCCCCCTATACCCGCACCAGCATTCACAGCCAAGTCCTTTGGCCTAGCGACATCACTTCTTCCGACCTCATTTATCCTGCCACCTCCCTCGCCCCATGCATCACTGCCAACCCAACCTGCATTACCTCCACCTCTCCCTGCCATCAACTTCCACAAGTCTCCACCCCAGAGCACAACACCTCTGTCCCCAACCCTATCACCTCCAGAGGATTCTGCACCACCTGCCGCTCCCGCCGGTCCGTCGACCCCAGCACCAGCACGCAGACCATTCCCCGTAGCAAAACCCTTCGCACAGCGCATGATCCACGCATATTCCCCGGCAAAGCCCAGCCCCCTCAGCCGCATCCTGCTGCTCGGCAACTCACCAAACAGCCCCGAATCGCAAGGACCTGGTGGCGCAGACACATCGAGCTTGCTTCAGCCTGTCATCGAGGAAGACAGCCACGTACTAGGTTTCGAGGAGCACCCAGATGCGCCTGTTCCGGTCCCGCAGATGTCCCTGGCTGCAGAGCTCGGTATACCCGAGTCCCCCCCAGAAAATCCACTGCAGGAGAAGAAGATCGAGCCGAACGTGGCTGCCCGTGGGGTGGTCGCGACGACCGTGCGAGGACGGGTGTTCTTTCCTGATCCTAACAGACTCACAGCGAAGGAGAAGGGCAAGGGCAAGGCGGAGCCGGTCGTTACTACAGTCAACGCACGCGCGAGAACTTCTGGTGGAATCGAGAAAGAGAACAGCGGGATGAAATCGAGTAGGGTGGCTTCGGCGGCATCGAAAGTTACACCGCCGGAGACAAAGAGGCCTATCAAGCCAGCGCCGAAGCCTGCTGCTGGAGCGTCAACGGCTCGCGCAAGACTTGCAGCGAAACTTCCGCCTCCTGGAAAGAATGGACCGCGGAGGGTATTAATTAATAGTGCGGAGGCACCAACGATTGTGAAAGGGCGGAAAAGTTAATTGGGCACATTTTTTGTTACGTTCCGCATGTCTTTGCTTCTCCTGTATATATTTCTCTCCTTGGTATTCAGTATTCCGTTTTGCGCCACCCATTTGACGAACGTATGTTGTTGCTTCTCAGGCCGGCGTTCCGAAAAATTACTTGAATATTCCAGTATTCTAGACTGACATGTCTAACTTGGAGGCTTCATTGTCTGAGCTGCACGAAGTGAAGAAAGGACGAGTGAACGACGTAAAATACTGGTTGATGTCCTCAACCTTGTCGAATGGAGCAACCATTCCAACATATCCATCCGGTCGTACAACCACGACCACGCCAGCAGAATCGACCCTGAAGTTCGCGTATGCGTCCCCACCTTGCGTTTTCTTCACATCGTGATCATCGACGAAAACTCTGCAGCCAAATTCCATATTGTCAAAAAACATCCATGGAACAGAAGAGGCAAAAAGGCAATACGCACTTGGACCAATGTGATCTAAACAGCTCGGGCAGGTCTATATGTCTCACGGTCGCTCCCTTCGTCGAGCTTATAGTAACGATGTCAAACGCGGCAAAGATATATCCAACAGGAGAATACATCTTCAGAAACCCGTTGGCTGCACCCATCTCTGCTGCCAGTGTGGCTAACCTCATGCGTTGCGAAGGGAGCGACGTATCGCCAGCAAATACGAGTATCTTGAATCGCGTATCCGACGGCAAGAGGTCCTGGAGCTCGAATGGGCGGTGGTCAGCTACGCGGATTAACACTTGGGGAGGCATCCGTTTTCCAATAGTAAGGTTCGTGTAGGATTGGTGGGTGACATTAATGATCTGGGACGGAGCGTAGGAGACTCCGGTTCCGCTGGTGAAGCTGCCGAATGTCTTGAATGCTCTGCAAGTGCATTGAGTGTTCTATTAGAGGCCGTCGAGATCTAAATCTTGGCCTTACGCACTTGATAAAGCTCTCGTGAGAGACCCCGTCTTGGTTGTCATGAGTTCGGGGTTTTCCTGAAAATAATTTGGCGAATTCCTTGTCGAAGTCAATCAGGTTCTGCGCATATGTCCTGCGTTCGAACTCATACTGTCACGGAGTTGAAGTTGCCAGTAGCAAAGAGAATATGAGGGGACACAACATACTGTTCGAAGGAGAGAAAAATCCGCCCATCCCCTGATAACATGAACCAACTTCCACGCTAGACCAATTCGGTTAGTTACCTAAAGACAATAATTGAACGGCAAAGTACATACCGAGATTGTGCGTGTCATTCATGCTGGCATTCATCCCTTGTCCTGGCAGAACCATTGCATTCAATACATTTTCAGACTGCAAAGATGGCACTCGTACCTGCTTTGGGTGAATGGGTATGACAAGCATCACCAGCAATGAAAACACGATCCTTAACCGAAAACGTAGATGCCACACGTTGTCCGACTAGAACTAATCAGACACGTTTGTAAGACCAAGAAGCTTCAACCGACTTTTGTAGATTGTCCACCAGTCAATCGACTTGGGCTTATTGATAACAAAAGGAAACATCGATTTCCTGGCAACCTATCTTGTCAAATAATTCAGCAACATCCCCCCAGACAATGCCCAGACAACATACGTCAAGCAGCTGGTTTGGCCCGATCAGCTCTTTCGCAATCCTACCACTCACAATGTCCACCCCGTCCTTACTGCCCAGCTGAATGTACAGCCGAACTTTGTCCCCTTCACGAGGAATTATCATACATGAGCCGTTGTTCGAATGGATGGCACATTTGTTGCGGATGTCGGGAAAGTCGGTGTCCGGGATCATATCAACTACTCCCCAGACGTAATCTGTTTGCTCTCCTTCCATTTCAATGTCGAATGCTTTTCTGACCCATGAGTGGGCACCTGAACGACATCAGATTTCAGCTCCAGTGGACTTAAATTAAAATGAACCGTCTGCGCCGATCACAAATTTTGCGTGAACAATTTCTCTGTCGATCTGGCCTTCATGTGCATCTTCATGGCGCAACATCACCTTAGATAAAATGATGAGAAAAGTACATTCCATTCCATGCAATGCGACATGGATACTTACCCGTACGGGGTAAGCAGCAGCGTCAGTCAAGTGCTTCTCGTCGTCGGAAATCTGAATCAACACAGGAACTGTCGGACGACTAACTTCCACGCCTAAATCTCGCATGGAGTCGAGGAAGATATTTTCAATCGCGCCTTGATGCAATGTAGCCTGAAACTTCCGTTAGTTCAACGGAAAAAAAAAGGTCGTGGACGATAGTACCTCGAATGGATACCGTGCATCAGTCTCTGAAATATCCGCTGTTCGGTCAGTGAGCTAAAAATAAGTAAAAAATGAGGTCAACAAGCACAGGACTCGAGGGAAACCTGCCTCGATTCCGCCTGTCTCTGGATTGGGGTTGTAGAATGCCTGAAAAACGAAAATAAGATGTCATGGAATACATAGGTCGGCTGGCAACACACAACAACGTGCATCTGGTTTGCTTCTTGTAGCAATCGCTGCGCTAGGCCATAGCTCTGGTTTCTTGTCAGCAAATGCGTTAAAGAGGAGATTGAAGTTCTAATACCTGCAAGACTTCAATCGTGCGCGGCTGGATACCATCCGCCTGGCCAGCCATAACTTTACTGGGCCTTGGCACCTTTTTTAGCTTCACCTTCAGAAACAGCAGACTATAGCGACGCACCGTTTATCAACAATCCTAACCTTGACTCCAGCTTTCGCCAGAGCATTACACGCCATGAGCCCAGCTGGGCCCGCTCCAATGACGAGAACATCGACCTCGCTCTCCTTGATAGTACTGATGGGCATCCTTGCACTTCGAAATTTCTACCCCACACGGATCCATATATATATATATATATATAGACAAGCAGTGCTTGCCCATTCTAGGTCTTCTGAACCCATGCCCGATACGTTCCTAGCCGCTGGGATATCAGTAGGTGTGGTCCCAAAACAGACTTATCTGACGCCATGCGATGGGACAGAGAGGTGCATTTATAGAACTCTTGCACTTCCTGAATATGAATCATCCCTCGTAATCGGTACACTATGGGCTTCAACAGGAACCACAGTGCAGAATCTGGCGCTATTAGAAAACGCCGTCCTTACACGTTTTTCAAGATCCTGAAAGCAGAGCCAGGAAGAGCAAGTGAGGGGTTAGAAGCGACCATGATGACTGAAAATATCAACTCCTGATATCGACACACCTCCTGAAAAGGAAATCGACCAACCACGGCCATCCGATTTGGAGGTTGATGTCCACGTTAAATGACCTGTGTGCAGCTTGGTAAGGATCCACAAACTCACCAAACAAGAACTCGGGACAGCTCTTTGACGGCAGAATCGTTCCTTCTGTGCAGCAGAATAAAATTTGAGTCCATACACGTAAAGAGACCATCCAGATCAGAGCAGAACTATAAAAATACACATAAAGCAATAGAATGATAAAGGGAAACCCCAGCTGTGGAATAGTGTTCGTGAGTGGGATCCGGAAAACAATATTATTCAGCGTTGCTCAACCTGACCGGTGTACGTAAACGAAAGAGAATTAATGCAACACATGCATCAAACTTGGTTATACAGGACAGACTGAGAATATTCAGTCTTTTCATATCCTTCTTTTGTCTCCAAGATCTCGCGGATCTTCACGATTCGTGAGCACACGTGTGGTACAAGACATTGCAAAACGTACTTCTGGGGGAGGGTTTAAACCCAACTCAGCTGCGCGTTCCCATCGCTCGAGACGACCAATACCGACACATGGTCCGTATTCATACGACCTGTCAACAAGCTCAGGGTACGAAGCAATATCCATTGAGGGAAATAAACAGACATGTCGAAGACGCGGAGTATCTCATGTATCTTGTTCTGACCCTCGGCGTGGACTATCGGTCACAATCAGTACAATTTCGCAACAATGACGATGAAAGCATAAATGTACTTGGGTGCATATGACCCATCTTCTCTCGGGTGATAGCATACTGCTGACGCCACTTCGGGTCTTTCTCGTCAAGATCAGACCGTTTCACGTTGTCCTGGCTATGCTTGGGCTGAAGGACACTGGATGTAGGTTTTGAGGCCTTCTCTTTAGCAGGCTTCCTCGTCCTCGTCTGTGCAGTCGGTGGTACGCGTACTTCCTTCTTCTGTTCGACAACCTCCTCTTCCGAGGAAGTCACCTCGACATCGTCGACGTCGACATCTTCGCTGCTGCTCTCCGGGGTGGTGATCTTCTGTGGGGCGCTAACAACTTTTGTCTGCGTATTCTTCTTCGTCTTCTCATTGTTCGACGTAGACGCCGTTCGCTTAGAGCTGGCAAACGATAGTTTCGCTTGCTTCATCGTAGCTGCAGATTTCGATTTTGCGGAGCCCTTCGTTGCCATTTGAATAGGTTTAGATAATAAAACAGCACTTGGGTGGTCTTTAGCAAGGCGACGTGGTTGAGTGGAATAAATTCAGGATTGTCAGCGGTAGGTTCAAGCGTTCCCGCTCCAGTTCAACTTGTGTGCCTGAATGGTTTATTTAGCCATGTTACATTTGAAAGCCCCCGATCATGGGGAAAGCGGACCGAAGCAGAGGAAAGTTCGGCCCGAAAAGCGCTCTATCTTGTCTCTTCCTCAGAGAGTTGTCAGAAAAGAGCCTCCGACTCGTCTCTGAGGTCTCTCATAGGACACCATCGAAATATGTGGCATCTTTCTCAATCATTTTTGATTCGAAACAGTAAATAAATCAAGTCTATGGGTATGTGAACCTATTTATACCAAAGGGAAAAAGGAAAGCCATCTAATGATCCTATGATACTACTCAGTATTCGTCGACTGTCCAGTCCCACAACTGTGCTCAAGTTCCTCCTCTTCCTTCCTCAACCTCGCCATCGTAGCATCCAAGATTCGCCGCCGCCTTTCTTCCGGAGAATCGTTCGAAACATCTGATGGCACCCCACTTCCACCTCCAAGTATGTACGTACGAGCTTCCGCCTCGAGCTCCGACAACGGCTGGTAGACATCCCCGCTGGCAAAAAGGGAGTGTGTACCCATCGCAGCTGCGCGTTCGAATTCAAGGACCTCGCGATTCAGTTTCGAGTTGAGCTCCTTAAACTGTATCCAACAATCAGTTGTCAATATCCATTCACGATCTGCATGAAGGAAAAGAACGCACGTCATTATCATGATTTACCCACACATTATGCGTAAGCTCATGACACAGCACCCTCCGCACCTCCGCGTACAGCCTAAACCCATCATACCGATCCGTCCTAAGCCGCAGCTTTATTGCCTGTCCGGCGTTGACGTTGAGACCAAGCAGCCCGGGGTGTTCATGCGGTGCGAGTTCCGTCAGGGTGCCCACGGAGAACTCGTAAATCTGCATGATGTGCTTGATCGCGGGGTCCTCCGATAGTTTAGTAAGGAGAGCCATAGCGGCGCCGGGGTTGGGTAGGTGCGCGAGAGGCGTCAGTTGGTGGAATCGATACTTAAGTAAGGAAGTATCCGATTTGCCTGTCGACCGGAGCTGGATAGTTTCTACGATAAGCATCATCCTTGTTCATTGTGAAGTATGACAGAAACGCACCCTTGCCTGAGGCTTCAACGCCCGTTCCCGCAATATCCGCTCTCGTTTCCTCTGTTCACTTTCCGCGCTTTGCAAAGACGAAAGTTCCTTGGACGTCGATCCAAGCATCTGAAGTTTCATACCATTCTTGAATCCGATCTGTGTCAAGGTGGTTTCATTGCGTTCTTGAGAAGATCCCAGCAGGTTTTTGCCCTTGTAAAGCAGTTTCTGGAGCGAAGGAGGGACATCAGTCAGCTCCTCCAATCGGGCTTGCAGGGCGGCGAGTGTGCTCTCAGGAAGACAGGAGAGTGCATGGGGAGTGCGGCGGAATGTGACGGTGAAGTTTATCGGTGAACTAGAAGACATGGCTATTTCGCATGTGTCGAGCACAGAGGAGAAGTGCAAAACTCGGCGGCGCTGTTTCTGGTCATTTTGAGGGTCATGCTGGGATGTGAGTAAGCCTCGGAGTTGGTCCGAGTGAACGTGCTGAGTCATTCCATCCACGTGACAGACATTGAAAGCGCGCGGCAACTGGAGGTACTTACTGGGAGCAGATCACAGCCGAAATTCGTTAAAAAGGTATATTATAATTAAGTGAAGCGCTAGCATTTTTTGCAGTGGACGAGTGGAACTATTCGGTACTTGAGCATTTCAACTAACTGCCGCGGGTCAGATACCTGTGCATGCGTTCAGGCGGGGCAGTAACTGGCTCGCAAGAATTATACTTTTCTTTATCGTGGTGTGGAGAGGGAAGCACCGGCATAGATAGTCGTGGTCTCTTCGCGGGAAAAACGGGGGGCGGGCCGTCTTCGCGTTCCCTTGCCTTCAATTTTCCTTTCAGGCCTCGCGGCAGAGGTAGAATCGGTCGCGATGCAGATGCATGTGAAATATTCACCAATTCACGCACATGTCGGCTAGAATGAATGGGCAATGAGGTGTCTGGCCGCCGGGAGCTGGATTGCTGTTTCGAGCGTTGGGAGGATGAAGTCGACCTTATACTTGCATTTGATCTTAAACCTACTGTGTCAGACAAGGGGGTCAAAACATCAGATATATGAGACGAACTGGGATTGAGATTCAAGATCGTGGACACGGCGTTTGAGCTTCTGATATTTGGAATCTATCGAGTCCCGCTCCACTTCCACATTCTTCAAGTGTATTGCTCCTTGCGCCGCCTCGTGCCTTCCTTGGTTACGTTCTGCCTGAATGATCTTAACGCTCTCCAAGAGTCGGTGGAGCTTGTGGTTTGCGTTCTGCTCGCCCTTTGCGTGTGCCTGTGACGCTGCCATATGTTTCTCGCACTCCCGCATAAGTGTTTCTTGTTTTGTCTCTAGTCTTCTAACCCTTGCCTCGGCTGCAGCAAGTCTCTTCTTGAGGTCAGCTTGGCCGTGGTCGTCAAAGTAGATCCGTCGAACGGAAGGCACGACATATTGGTGGTATTTCTTGTGTAGATAGGTTAACTAGAAGAAAACGCATCAGAGGCACGAATGCGCGTAACGTAAGGCTACGACGGACATCAGGCGTTACTGAAGTCACGATTAACATCCACTGCGATGATAAGTAAGACAAGAAACCCCGCACCAGTATTGAATGGTTTTCGACAAGTAGGGCACGTTGATATCAGGTCATTGTTTCTGGGGGCATTGACGTGATCAGCCAGGCACTTGGTACAGTAGACATGGCCTGCAGAAAGTCATAAGTCACGATAGTTTCAAGTGGCTTAGCCAGCGCTGACCGCAGGGAATAGAAACCGGTTCTTTAAACCTAGACAGACAGATAGAGCATTCTCCAGACATATTGTATCGCACTCGTTGCGAGTGTGAATCCGCCAACAACGCTGTCGAATCTCGATGGCGTTGGTTCGTGGTCAAAGGCAGACGCGACACCGTCTGGGGGAACGCGTGCACGTGATGGACGTGATGAACCAAGCGCGGCCAAATAAACCCTCGTGGAGTGGCGAATTACAGTGAGCGGCGACCATCAACAGAATCGTGTTCTGTGAAGTCGGCTGGTTTCGCTGGCTGTGTACTATATCCTTGGAACTCGGTCAATTCCACTATAATCCTGGCCGATATTCCTCACCAGTCGCGAGTTTTCTACTTCATTTTCGTTCAAGTGGATGTCGTCAAGTCCTGGCCTTTCATACCCATCTTATAGTTCCACCGACGGAGGTCTTACACCTCTAAAAACTAACCGCGACCGTTCTTTACCGAGGCCGTCTTCGAGTAACTCTATTCGCTCGTATCGTGCACATAGCCCTTCATTTTCTCTCGACGATCCAGGTGAGTGCTTGGACGCCTGGATGTTGTGTGGTTCTGATCATCTGCTAGTTGCCGTTCGGAATCAGGTTTCGACTCTGAAACATACTATTAGACATCAGCAAGCCCAGCTGAATACCCTTGAGAACATTATTCGTAGTGGTCCGCGCGGAGTGCAGGAGTACCACGACGACATGCACTCACCTACTTCCCCTCCGTCATCTTTCACTCAAACTTCCATAAAGGTCATGCGGCGTTCGAGCTTCGACATCTTGCAAGGGATTGCCGGACCCGAATCGAATCTACCTCTTCCCAAGCGCGACGGATTGGAGGAAAATGGTATTCCAGAGGGTGTGCCAATTTCCTTTGGAATCAGTTCCGTGAGCCAATCGTACAAACGGGCTTCAAGTCCCACGAGAACTCTCAGTCGTATGTCGTTAGCCACCACATCCCGCGCAGACTTTACTCACGTCTACCGCTCCCCCAGGTATCCCGGTTGCGTCCGTAGGTTGGTACCGCCCTTTATTCTCCCCTCTCCTGCTTGTCAAAGCCAAGTATTCATATCTTCTGTGGTCCGACAATGATACTTACAGGCAATGCCCGGGCCCTAGCTGACGAAGGCCAGCCACCAACACAACGGCCCTCTCCATCAAACTCCAACAAACTCTCACCGGCTGACCTCGACACGTCGCAAGCATCAATATCAAGCTCATTACAAGCTCCGCCCTCGCCGAATCGCCGGTTGTCACTCACACCTGGTGGAACGACGAAGGTGCTGGCGGATCTGCAGACGGGTGTTGTGAACGCGCGGAACGCGTTGGAGAATACGAAGGCACAACTGAGGTTATCGCAGCGGAGCGTGGCACAGTTGACACGGCAGACCGAGGATTTAAAGGAGGGGAGGGAGAGATTACGGTTAGAGAACGAGGGCCTAAACAATGTGGTTGCGCGAAAAGAAAGGCTACTGCAGGAGGTGAGCTCGAATATTCAGTTCTGACAAACATGCCACTTAACCCGTTTTGTTCAAGGTGTTGGAGCGCGCCAGAAAGGCAGAGGCCGAAGCGGCCGCCCTCAAATTGCAACTCAAAAGCGAAACGACGACCTCAAAGAAGTCTGTACAAGAGATGAAAGCCGCCCTCGCAGAATCTTCCGCGCTCTCCCAAAAGTCCGAGCGGGAGTATCTCACACTACGAGACAGCATCAAAGGGCTCGTGGAGTCATGGAAGACAGACACAGAGCGCCTGAGAGAGGAGATGCTAAACCGGGAAGAGAAGCTGAAGATGGAGGCCGAGTCGATAGGGAAGAAGTACAAGGCTCTGCTGGAACAGGTGCGGGCTGCGGAGGGTGGGCGCACAGAGGTGAAGAAGCTGCAGGAACTGAATAGGAAGGCGGTGAATGAAGTGGAGCAGGTGTGGCAGGACGAGATTACCAGGCTGAAGGGTGAGGTAGAGAAGAGCTCGCAGGAGAGCCAGGAGGCTGTGGCCACTGCTCAGTGAGATATCACGACTTTTTTTTTATGAATGTTGATAACTAAAATTACATTCATGCAGGTCGATATCAGACGAGCTCGCCAGATTAAAGCGGCTGATGCAGGCCGCTGGGCGGTCACCACGCACCTCAGTCTTTGCATCGGTTGAAGAAATGACACCAGAAGCTGCACCAACATGATTTTCTGGTTTACGGTTCTGACGTCCTGTTTCAGACATTCCTTGCGGAACATTCAGTTTCATTTCTTTTCATAACGTCACTCATCATATTTGCTTTCATGTTAGCACGCGCATATAATACCACACTAGCTACATCGTCCGATGCACCATCAGTTTTTCCCCGTCAATCTCATACCCTATTCCTGGATGTCTGTCTGCATTGCAAGAGCTAGGCGGAAGTAAAGCTGCGACCTGAGTCCTCAACTCGAAGTGTCACGATGGCATGCCAAACTCCAAAAGCATTTGCGTATACTACATAGTCGTCACGACTGGCGATCATCGATGGCTGCCCGACGATCGTGATTTTGAAATTGGCACATATTTTGAAAGCGTGAAATCTTCTCGGCGTCCATTTATCCGCGCGCACGAGCAAGTCATGAGTTCTGACAATGTCCTGGATTCACTTTCTGCCGAACGCTTAGCCGTTGGGATGAGGCTTGTGGATATGTTTTAGGTGTTCATAAAGCAGACTCATGCATACATGCCTACCTCGTAATTGCTGGAGGTGTATGTATGCCCTAAATCCAGCTAAAGCCGAGCCCCTTTATCCTTCCCCGCAGCGGAACACTCGCGTGGGGATCTGTTGGCTCCGGCCTCCGCTTCTTCCGGGACCGGCACGCATCAATTGCCGACATAACCCCGCTAACCTGGACGATGAACTACCTTACCTATCAAATATCATGAGGAAAGAGCTTAGCCTTTACTATAAATCCACGGACCATGATCAACCTCACGTTTTTTTAACTTTCCGAGCGGTTCTTCGCAGCAACCATGTCGATCATACAAACTCCAATTACTGAGTATTTCGGAATCAAGCATCCCATCCTGCTTGCGGGGTGCGTATTACTATTATTACGGGACCCGAGGGGATGCGTTGGAAACTGATATTCCCATTTTTTCGTGTACGTAGGATGAACGTTGCAGCTGGGCCGGAACTCGCTGCTGCTGTGACGAACGCCGGTGGTCTGGGTGTTATTGGTGGTCTGGGGTACACGCCGAAGCTTCTTCGCCAGCAGGTAAGTTTTCATGCTGTGTCCGATGTTTAAGGATATAGTGATTGAACTCCTTGGTACAGATCCAAGCCGTAAAGGCCGACCTCGTTGACAAAAGCGCCCCTTTTGGCGTCGACTTGCTTCTACCCCAGATCGGCGGTAACGCAAGAAAGACAAACGTACGTCCCGCAAAGCAGTTCCCCGAAAGCCTTACTTACGGTCAAGAATACATTCAGTTCGACTACACGAAAGGCCAACTCGGCGACCTCATTGATGTCATCATTGACGAAAAGACCGCGCTCTTCGTCTGCGCCGTCGGCGTACCACCCGTCGCTGTCGTCGAGAAGCTTCACAAGGCCGGCATCCTCGTCATGAACATGGTCGGACACCCCAAGCACGTCAAGAAAGCACTGGACGTCGGGGTTGATCTCATCTGCGCCCAGGCCGGTGAGGGCGGTGGACACACGGGTGATATTCCCGCGAGCATCCTTATTCCCGCGTGCGTCGATGCCGTGAAGGGTCACAAATCGCCTTTGACGGGCAAGCCTGTGTATGTCATTGGTGCAGGTGCAGTGTATGACGGGCGGGGTTTGGCAGCGAACTTGATGTGGGGCGCTCAAGCCGTTTGTGAGTGCTGAAAATCAATGGCCCACTTGAGGATGTCTTGTGTACTGACCTTGTGGCAATAGGGGTTGGCACGCGATTTGTTGCTGCCACGGAGGCGGCGGCACCTAAGCACCACAAAGATCTCATTCTGAGCGCTGGATTTGAGGATGCGATCACGACGCTCATCTTCACCGGTCGGCCACTCCGTGTGCGGAAGACGCCTTATGTCCAGGACTGGTGAGTACAGTGTCTCTTCCCCCCTTTTTTTATCCTGACAATTGGCCATGTGATGCAGGGAGGAAAATCGACAGGCTGAGATCAAGGAACTGACGTCAAAGGGAATTATTCCCCACTACCAGGAGCTGGAGAAGCACCCTGAGAAGTCGGTAGAGGGACGGTACGTTGAATATCATATCCCGTATTGACTCCATTCTGACGAGGATAATTTAGACCCTGGTTGATGGGACGCGTCTCTTCGCTTATTGACGAAGTTCTCCCTGCGAAGGTGATCGTCGACAGGATGGTCGAGGAGGCTGCTGAGATGTTGACGCTTGGTGGATCGTACGTCAAGAGCGCGAAGTCAAAGCTCTGATGATATTTT
>JABCKG010007657.1:0-29279 GCA_018851835.1 Hypsizygus ulmarius | reverse complement strand
CCGAAACCACCCCCAGCCAAAAAACGCAAGTGGAATAGCAAACCCAAGGGCCGACATCGCGATGGCACTCATTATGCCAACGGCAGCAACTTCACACAAAATAACACCAGCCATTCAACCAATGGCCCTGGCTCGTCTTCAATGCAGGTAGACTATGATGACGAAAACACGGAAGACGGCGAAGAAAGTCGTGACCTGACGCATGACGAGATCTGGGACGATTCAGCACTTATTGACGCGTGGAACGCCGCCACGGAGGAGTACGAGGCATACAATGGGCCTGACAAGGGTTGGAAGAAGGAGCCAGAGCACAAATCGCCTCTGCACGTATGTCATATATATTCTCTTCATCCCAACTTACGTTTTTGTTAGATGGTACAATATACCCCCTGCACCTGAGAAGAAGAAAGGCAAATCTGCGACATCTGCGCCCACCGGACCGTCACTCGTATCTGTAATACCAGAAACAAAGGGTGAGGACGATTCCGAACCCGTCAATTTCGACACCTTTGTCCCATCGCACGACCCGTCCCTGGATCTACCAATTCACCCGCCGCAGCCACCTGCCCCAGGACTCGATAACGCTGCATATAACCTGTCCAATACATCTGGCCAAATGGTCAGCCAAGATGAAGCATTTTCGCGTGCTTTGGGAGCCATGTATTGGACTGGATATTGGACTGCGATGTACCATGTCAGTTGCACCCTTTTCTAGAGTAGGATTGTAGGATTGCACTTAAAATATATTTCTAGTGCCAAAGAAACGTATCGCAATCTCGTCCCGCTGAAGATATGAATCAAATAGGTGAGGACGTAGATGAGTTTGAAGAAGAGGATGAAGAGGACGAAGCGTTTGTATCAACCCAGCGTTGACCTCCCTTGCATCATAATTTCCCCATCGTACGTATTTCTGACAAAGTCCATGATCTTGCACTTCATAGTATCATCTGACATTCGTCTGTAAGGCGTCTTTCGCATTTGTCCTGGAAACATGAGTTTCAGTATCATGTTTCTTGGCGTGCATAATTGTCATCTGCAGTGTATTGATCATGTTGCCAAATCATAAAACAGATATCTCAATCATTACAGACGGAAGGGGAAAAAAGTACATCATCACAGCGCAATCTCCACATCTAACCTCGCAAGGTATGAATACACATCGGGGGACATACGATATTTCAGAATGCCAGCAAAGATCATGAGAGACCTTGACTTTCTCCGCACCGCCTGTAGCGTCTATATAAGTCACTGTAATTAGCTCCAACAAAAATAGATTATAGGAATCAAAAGAGTCACCATCTGCCGCATTGCGTCTCCAACAGCGGATTGCTTCGCCTTTTGGTGTACGCCCGCGAGCGCTTCCATCGTGAGAGGGAGATATGTCTGCAAATTTCTCTGTAGTGACTCGTGCAGATCCTTGAATTCCTCCGCGCGCCGTGTGATTTTTGCAACATCGCCAGAAAGAGGAATGAGCTCTGTGGATTCCATGATCTGCAGGGGGGGGGGAAAGGTGAGAACCCGACCTTGGACAAAATAGCAGAAAACGGCACTGACGTCGATCGCAACCTCAGGTTTACCAGCACTGTTTGCCTCAATCGCCTCCCGGATCCTGAGCAACCTCACAACCGCATCGCGATCCCTTCCAACAGCCCTATTTGTTCTCTCGTAATGCCTCAAGATATCAACCGCTGTCCTCTCTAGGGCCCGGTCCTTCTCATCCAGAGTTGGCTTCGCGATCGTATTACTCAGTGCCTGCGCAAGACATGCTACGACAGTCGTGTAATCCCCAGCGAGGTTGTATAGTTTGATGGCCTCCGCAATCCGGTCGTTCTCCTCGGAGTGTTTTGCGGCCCGAACAAGGATCTGTTCGTTGAACTGTTTGTTATCTTGCAGATGGAGCAAGCTGGCACCCTGTTCGATCACTCCGCTCTGCAACATTGGACATGAGAGTCAGACTTCTGACGGCAATTGAAAGGCTTACAAATCTGGATCCATCAGGTCGGTACCCTCCAACGAGTTCTTCCCAACCGGGCCCACCGTTGCTTAGGACAATTATTCGCCTCACTTGCTCCCAAGCAATCTCAATCTGCTCCTTTCCGACTTCACCCTGGTCAGCTGAAAGGCACACACAGTACACGTATTGAAGCGCTTCTTTAGCATCCATCTTGACAAACTGCCGCACATATCGCCAGATCAGCGTTGAAATGCTCAAAGCTGGAGGCGATGCCGGCGACAAAGAAACTAGACCATAGCGGAATCAGCAAATGAAATGTGCAGCATAGAAAATCGACATACGAGGTGTCATATCCGACGTCTCGGCCCGAGAGGGCACACGAAGCAGTCCATGGTACGCGAGAGCAATGGCCAAGTGTACTGCCTCGACTTCAGTTTCCTGGTGCTCCCATAATGCCGCCACAGCCTGTAAAGGAAAGATGGTCTATATCGATCCAAAAAGCATGGTGAAAGTTCATACCCGCTCAAACTGGCCACACATCAGAAGCACACCGGCCCAAACACCTCTTCGAGCAGCCTGCTGGTTAGGCGCACCCTCAAAGTGGCGCTCTCCATAGCCTAACAGAACATCAGCTAACGCTCGGAGACCACCATCCTCATCCTCGTCAACCTATCCATCGAGGTCATTAAGAATGGAAGATTGAATTGGAGGATATACTGATATACTGACCATAGCCAGCTGGAACCACAACCAGTCTTCTGTTGTGGTCGTGATATGAGGCACACTCCTGCGAGAAGGCTCGAGCTTTCCCATAAGCTTATACAACGCCAGTTTAAATGGATCCGCAGTCGCCGAATGCAACATATGTGCGTTGTAGCTAGCTTGCAGATGATCTCGGTGGGTTTTCGGGAGTCTAAGATGATAATGTTGGATTTGAATGAAAACAAGTTATAGAGAAGGAATCATACTTGTGGTCGGGCGACTCGATCCATGTTTTAAAATGTGCGACGAAGTTGGTTTCCCGATGTTCAATGGCTTGCTGGAATCGAAGCGCTTCGTTTAAAGCTTCTGTATAGTGCCCCGTTCGGATGAGAAAAAACAACCTTGCCCACAAGGGCTGCCCAGCTACCAGCTAGTAAGAAGATCAAAGAAAGCTCCATATCGATGGGACAGAAAATTTACCTCGATCCTTTCTTCCCATTCACCGTTCCTGTAATACCTCACAAACAGGAACGCGCGGACCTTGTTAGCGATGCTTGGATCACCACCCAGACGGGCTTCGGTCGGTCTTGCGTATACTGTCTGCTCCAGGATTTCATAATACTGCTCTTCCAGCGCTTCTCTAGAGCCCTTCGCGATTTGGCGTCTCAAAGCGACAGCATCACGCGATTCGGGATCTCCAAGATAGACCCGTGCATATTTGCGTTCAAATAGCGGTGTGTTTAGAATGTGGGCTCCAGCATGCTCCACTGGTGGCAGCGCAGCCGGCTCGGCTGTAATTTTCAAAAGGACATCGAAGTTGTACTTCATTTGCGGGGATCTGGCCTACATCCCCATCAGTAAGACGAACGTGACATATGGTAGTTCACCCACGTCTGGAGCAACAGACGCCGCGGCCGCGACAAGAGAGTGAACAATTGGGTAAGATATACCCCGAAGTCGAGCGGCATTCAGCTCTGTAATGACACGATCGTAGACCATCATTTTACTCTGCATCTGTAGCGTTAGGCTAGGAGAAACATTTGACTGCTGGTTTGCTTTAGTTTAAAGAATACAAAGAAAGGAAGCTTTATAATTACCATCAATGAGCTTTTCCCGTGCGTACTCTTCTTGAGCTCGGCCATGGCTCGATTTTCTCCACCAACGCGCCCTCCTAGCTCTTCAAAGACGCGTTTCTTTTTCGCCTCCCAGTCTCGTTGACTCCGCTCTTCCAGAACCCGATAGAACTCTTCTTGTGTCTCCTTCCTCCCTTCCTCTATAGTAGAGATGAGAGTCTGCTCATGCGCGTGTCGAAGGTACCCCGCGACATCCGTATCCTGCAACGGCTGTAGTGGTGAGAATGTGGTTGATGTATTTAGATGCGCAATAGAGTCGGACAGTGCGGATGCGTCAACATGTGCTTGAGCAAGCAAATAATTTCTATGAATGAAATTCAGACTGAATCCTGAAGAGAAAACAACACGGAACGCACGCGCGATCGTTGCCACCAGAGACTCCAGGCTGACGTGATACAAGGCGACGAGATTGTGCTTCAACCTGGTCTAAAGAAAGGTGAACAGAAGGAAGGTCAGGCCGCGAGAGATGCGACGTGAGGCTTTTGGACGAAGTCAACAAAGCCGACAAATCTGAAGCCATGTGGAATAGAGGCTCTTCAGATGGTAGTTTAGAGATCCAGAATGTGCGTTTAGCCTCGAGGAAGTGTGTTTCGGGATGAGAGAGGCAAGCACCCAAGGTCACGGTGGACTGGGTGAACGAGTTCAAGTTTCGCAGTTTGACACAGATCTCGAAATCAAACAACACCACGCGCAGTATTACTATCTGTTGAAATGCACTACTTACGCCACGCGCGCGTCAATGTTGCTAACCAGCAGTGAGTGCTGGTAATCAGCATCGCAGGGCTTTCTTCAGCTCGTTCTTGATTTGGAGCCTACTTTTTTCTGTACAAGGCGCTCTGTTCATCTTGAATTCTAAACATGGACCCTGGCCACGAGAATATTATCTATCTGCCGACCCCAACTCCCCCATCCCTGCCTTCCCAGTTAGAGCCCTACGACCACCACCGCGAGGCCCATACACCCCTCATCATTGACAATGGCTCGACCTCTCTTCGCTGGGGCTTTGCGACGGCTTCAACGCCCCACTTTGGGCCGAACGTCATCGCCAAGTACAAGGAGCGCCGGAACAACAAACCTCTACTGCTATTCGGTGAAGGGGTGGAAGTAGAGAGCGGTGCAAAAGCGCAGGCGAGAACCCCTTGGGAGGGTGACGTGCTACTGAACTTCGACGCCCTGGTGTGTACTTCACTGCGTTATCACCAGGAGCCAGTTCGATATATGTCTCCCCGAGACGTAGGAAAATGCTTTAGACTATGCTTTCGTTAGCCTGGGTATCGACACGCCGTCTGTCGACCACCCAATATTGATGACGGAAAGGTTGTGCACGCCATTGCATTCTCGAGCTTGTAAGCGGTGATCGCGTTCCGCGTAGACTTCCTCTCATTAGAAATTGACAGTGACATCAGAACTTATGTTCGAGCTGTACTCAGCACCTTCTTTGGCATTCTGCGTGGACGGAATGATGTCCTTCTACCAGAACAACCTGCCTGCGGGTCAAGCGCCCTTTACGTCAGACGGTCTTGCTGTCTCCTTCAACACGGCCTCTACGTCCGTGATTCCCATATTGAGTGGAAAGGGAATCATGAGCCATGCTAAGAGGTTTGTCCTCTCATTGCTTACTAAAATGTAAGCATTCAGCAAACCTGACTTTCAAGAATACCATGGGGCGGCTCGCAAGCGTCTGAATATCTACTCAAACTCATTCAGCTCAAATACTCCAACTTCCCTACGCGTGTGACCTCATCCCAATCCACAGTAAGCCCACACCTTACAGAATATGCTAGGATCTGAACGGAAGTCATCTGCAGTGGATGCTTCATAATCTCTGTGAATTCGCAACAGATTACCAGGCTTGCCTGCGCACACTACAGGATCCCCTGAAGCTACGTGAAAGCCAACGGATAGTGCAATTCCCATTTATCATACCCGTGGTAGAAGAGAAAACGGAAGAGGAGCTGACTCGTCTGGCTGAAAAGAGAAAGGAGCAAGGAAGAAAGCTGCAGGAGATGGCTGCCAAGACAAGAATGGACAAGGTAAGGTTGTGCTCATTGCCCAGTTTTTTGTCTCTCACCCTGCAACCTTCAGCTTCTGCAAAAAGAAAATGACTTACAGTATTTATTGAATCTGCGGGAAGGAAAGGGAGAGGAAAGGAAACGGGAATGGATGGTAAAGGTTCCCACGAATACTACCATTTAGCTGCTAACGAAGCTGCAGATTAAGCTTCAGTCGGAAGGCTTCGATGACGATGCTGCCCTCGACGAAATGATTAAAAAACTTGAGACTGATTTGAAGAAAGCACGAAAAAAAGAAGCGGATGGAGAGGAACCTACGGCATGTTATCTCATGATTGAGGATCATCCATATTAACAAACTCTTCCAGGAAGAACCGTCCTTCCCGCTGGTAGACGTGCCTGATGCAGACGTGTGTTTCTTCCGTTCCTCCTTTCCTCTCCGTTTCTTGAATATTCATTCTTCATCAGCTGGACGAAGAAGGTCTCAAAGAAAAGAAGAAACAAAAACTGATGAAAGCAGGCTTCGAAGCACGAGCTCGCGCAAAACGCGAAAAGGAGCGGGAAAGGCTAGAGAAGGTGAAAGAGGAGAAGAAAGATGAGGAGGAGAGAGACGTGGACTTGGGAGGATGGTCAAGAAAGTTGAGGCAGGAGCACGAGGTCAACCCTTTCCCACATAATTCCGTTTTATCAAACTCAAGTGTTGGTTCATAGGTTTTGCTTGGGAGAATCAAGGATAGGGCACGCCGGAAGGCTGCACTTGGTGATCGAAAGAGTGCTGCAGCCCAGGCGCGCATGAAGAGCATCGCAAACTTGGCCGCAGATGACCGCATGCCTAAGAAGAAACGGAAGGGGGGTGGTGGTACGGCATTATCGCTCTGTGATTTTAATATTCTGACACGCTGCAGAGGATATGTTTGGAGCTGATGATGCCGACTGGGCCATATACCGCAAGATCGTACGTTGAGGGCGAGTGATCGTGATTATATGTCGACTAACAAAGGAGTCATAGAACACGGCAGGCGCTTCATCAGACGAAGAGGAAGACCTGAACCAACTGGCAGTGATAGAGTCAAAATTGCTCGCACACGATCCGACATTCACTGTTCACCACACACATGCCTCGATAGCTACCCAACGCTCTGCTTTAATTTCGGCCTTCCGACCGATCTACCAAGAAGGAGATATCGCAGGTAATACGCGGATCCATCTGAATATCGAGCGGTGGAGAGTTTGTGAGGCATGGTTCTCGCCCAGTATGGCGGGCGTTGACTCCGCCGGGCTGGGAGAGGTGATACAGAACGTCCTGGCAAGATTCCCCGATGCCGACAAAGGGCGTCTAGCCAAAGTCTGTATTCCTCCTTCTAGGTATGCGCGTATCCTGACGTCGAAATGTGCCCCCTTTTCAGAACGTGTTCTTGACGGGATCACCGTCTCAACTCCCTGGTTTGGTACCGCGGCTCCAAGCGACACTGCGGCCAATTCTTCCCCCCGAAATGCCACTAGAAATCGTGCGCGCTGCGGATGTAGCACTCGATGCATGGAAGGGCATGGCGAAGTTCAGTCTCACGGATGAGTTCAGAAAAGTGGTGGTCACGCGGCACGAGTACGAGGAGTATGGTGGGGAGCGTGTCAAACGGTGGTGGGGAGGAAACTGGAATGGTGGCTTCATACCTTGAATGTCTCATGTTCCTGTTCGCGTCCCTCCGCGTTGTGTTTGTATCCATTGTCATTGTATTACAGTATATAACAGAGAAACCTAGGTTGCAAAAGATGGACAGGATGATGATGAAACCATGAATGAGGATATGGGAGCACCGACCAACCTCCATGCGTGAAAGGAGAGCGTATGCGAACAAGTATGTATAGTACCCGGAATGCAAAACAGACATGGGCACCCACTTGTCCACATCGTTGCTCAGCAACAGCCCTGTGATGATTGGGAAGTAGTTTGTTGATTTACCCGTACAGATCCTTCACCAGCGGATGCACCCTGAGCACCTCCAGCGTCCGCCTGTGAATCAATCAGACGGGCCTTGATATCCCTAAAGCTCGCGGGTCAGACACTAAGAGACCGTGCAACAGTGAAAGAAACTCGCCTAGCCAAGGTGAAGAAAGCCTCTTCGACACCCTCGTTGATCTTTGCCGACGTCTCCATGAACTTAATGCCCAGCTCTGCGGCAAGTTCACGGCCTTGCTCCTCCGTGACGGCTTTCTTATCCACCCAGTCTGACTTGTTGCCAATTAGGATCTTGTTGACACCCTCGGAAGCGTGCTGCTCAATATTTGAATGCCACGTCCGAATGTCTGCGGCGTATAAGTGATCAACGACGGAATCCATTGCAGAAAGACGCACTGTTGAAGGACCTCTCATCCGTAACATCATACACCAACAAAATACCCATCGCCCCGCGGTAGTATGCCGTCGTTATCGTTCTGAACCGTTCTTGCCCGGCGGTGTCCCACTAAATAACAATGAGAAATGAAAGTAAAGAGGACACAGTTCACCCACAATCTGTAGCTTGATACGTTTCCCATCTAATTCAATTGTGCGGATCTTGAAGTCGATCCCGATAGTAGTAATAAAGGAGGGGGTCCATGCATCATCACAGAAGCGAAGCAGAAGGCATGATTTCCCAACACCTGCAATATGAGAGAATCTCAGTATGTCCGCTTCCGCTCTATCAGGAGCTGTGGGCGTACCAGAGTCGCCAATGAGAAGGAGCTTTGCAATTCATTAGCCTGGATTTGGATGGACTGAGAGCAAGCTTACTTTGATGAGAAAGTCGTAGTGTGGAGGAGGCATCGTCAGCTACGAATTGTTCTTGCAGAATGCGCTGGTCAGCGTCCAAGGAACGCTAGCTTGCGGAGAGATTGGCTTTACCTGGCGAAGATGAAGTTTGTGGTGGATCGCAGGAAGCGAGCTGCGAGTGCGACACACCGACAGGCAGTTACGACTCCGCTAATTCAGACCACGTGCTCCTCACACGAATCATTCTTCAAGACCTTTTATCTCAGTCTGCCACCATACTTTTCCCTCGACTCCTCGCATTCGGTCTGATATCTCAATATAAATATCATCCTAGACGGATGCACTGTTGTTTAATTGAAACCGATCGTTGCGCACTGGACCCCTGGGCCAAATTGTCAGGTTCTGGAACGATATAGGTCATGGAAGGCATGTCTACGCCATTTCCAGTTGTGTCACTGCCCAATTTGTGCTGAGCGCTTAATGTAAAAAAAAGCGTCTACATCTTGTCTGCATCTCATAACATTATGGATCCAAACTTATGATCTGCTCGACAATACCAACTCTAGCCATCGCCGAAGCAGCTTCATTCGACATTGAAATGATGGTTTCTGCTGCGCGCGCGGCCGTTTTCGACTCCAAAAGCCACTAGCGCTCGTACTACACGCGTCAGCCACGTTCCTGAACCTTCTTTGAGTCGTTTAAACCCGCCGTGAAGGCGAAGCTCGCAGCAACCCAACCAACTCTTCCTCATGAGTCCTTCTAGTTTCAGGCAGAAAGACGCAATGCGCGTCCACTTCTTTGACCCTCGCATTCTCACATCAGTCGAGGACATCGTACATGCCTTGCATGAATTTGAAAACACCATAAATGAAACTAACTTTGTTAGCCATCTGGAGCCCTTTTTAGCTCAGCCTCCCATCCTTGCACTTATTTTGTCTGGTATGTGGTCCACGGACTTTCCCTTCCTCTGAAAGCTAAGTCCTTCCAGGTGTAAGCGATGCAAAGCCGCTGACGTTGTGGATCATGAAACAATTTCCAGCCAACCCTAAATTGCTCGATGATTCTTTCGCATGGAAACTTGTATCGAGACTTTGTGACTTCTTTCAATTCCATGCGCTTCCACTCTCCGGCGAACTCAGAGAACTTGTCGCTTCTCCTGATCGATATCGCCTTGTGACCACGGCTCCAAAGACTCTCAGTATGCTTTCGGCCATGACCTTTGAGGATCAGGAGGACAAAGATGGTTTTCCTCCAGCGAAGCACAAAGGAAAACACCAGAAGAGAATGAAGCATGGAAGCCGAAGGACGACGGCAAAGAAACCTATGGATCTAAAGGTGATCGAAGACCATCTTGAATCGGTACCTAGCAGTCAGGCAGATGCAGATAGCGCCATGATGGCAGTACTGCACAGTTTGAAGACATCTCTTGAGGTCAGTGCAGTCCACTCAATCCATCGTCTCCGCATCCCACCCCATGCTATTCATAGTGTTATTTCGAGGCTCTCCGTTTACCTGCTGTTGGAGAAGCGATCCAGATGGAGTTCATTCCGCGCGAAGAGCTTCTATCTTCATCAACAGTGGAATCCAAAATGGCAGATGCTATGTCTAAAGAACTGCTACGCATCGAAATCCCATCAGCGTACCCTATGGTTCAGCCCTTGAAGTCGTTCGTCGCTCTTCTATCAGGTTTTTTCTTCACCGATTCTGATAATTAACGGTTCATTTCCAGAGCCCAGCACTTCAGCAGCGCTGAGGGGTTTGGAGAGTGGCGCATCTTGATTTCGACTCGTGCAGACCAAGATCTTCGTGAGGCACGTAGGAAGGATAGTAAAACCTTCAAAATAATCGTCAAGAAGATCAAGTTTGACTATTGAACCATTTAACAATTCCTTATCTGATATGATTCTTCTAGAGAGCTATCAAACGGCCACTTTTCTGATGATAACCAGAAGAAGTTGACCTCGCACTCTACTGATGTTCCAGTCTTCGAGGCGAAGATGACAAGAGATTCCAGGCTGGTGGTAAGGTCTCTAGTGTCTGTTACTTAAACCTTGCTCTTATTTCTCCTAGTATCAAATCGACTCCGTGTCCGATTACAATAGTGACGTATGTCCCATTTCTAGTATGCTCATTAACAAATACTGACGAGCTAAAACGCCTCAGAGGGAACAGCAGGGTATCTATTCTGTCATCCACTTTCACCACAGAATGACCAAGTGCTTTCGCAGTCATTCGTATCTTTGGTATATATACCCACGCGCAGCTCAACAATCGTCTCTGGAACTCCGTTGGACGCCAATTGGGAAAACGAGGCAAGGAATATAAGCGCAGGTTGGCTGAGAGTTGTTCCTTGACAATGCTTTTTTAATCCACTGACTGGCTGTATAGGTGTCTTTATCGGAAGCGACCGCTCAACAGTGGTGACAATGTATTTTCACCTGCTTCATTCCCTCCCCTGGAGGAGAACGAAACCTCGTTATCTGGTATTGGTTCGGATCTGCCACCAGATGATCTGGATCAGGTATGCAAATCTCTGGTTTGCACTCTAACGGTCCTGACTTGAAGCCTAGATTCATTCTCTTCTAGTGTGAGTACACTTTGGAAAATCCTAGCGGACACTCACGTCTTTATGTCAGTCTGGAAAAATATCTTACATTTTCTCAAGTACGAGATTCATCTTCATAACTTAACTTTACAGTCGCTCACCGCTTGCACACAAAGGAGTTACTGAAGAGTGGGCACCTCACATTTCTTCCCAGCCTTTCGGTTATTCAATGGTTGTTTTCAGGCATGATCGCTGACCTTGATGTAGCGTTCCCATTTCAAGTCTCGTATGTATATGACTTTTTGTGAAACAACGGAATGCACAGCTGACGTTCCATTCCAGCCCTCAGGAGAGAGAAATTATTGACTATCCCTACTCCTGTTATGTTCTCGGACGAAGTGGGACTGGGTCAGGAGTTTACACTTATATTCCATGCGGATTCGCTGATCAAGCTTGTCCCCTTTCTAGCAAAACGACCACAATGTTGTTCAAAATGCTTTGGATTGAAAGAGCTTTTCAGTTGAACAGCAACAACATGCCTAAGCCCCGTCAAGTTTTCGTCACCAAGTCCCGAGTTCTCGCAGGAAAGGTTGAGGAGTATTTCCTAAAGCTCTCGGACTCCTTGAAGGCCTCTTCGCAGTCTCCTCAAGAACTTCAGAAGGTCATTCAAGCCAGAAAGATGCAGCTTGATGAGGACAATCTGGTTGATACCGACGATGAAGATGACTGGCGCGGTGATCTGCCATCCAGGTTCAGCGAACTCGTCGATTCCCACTTTCCTTTGTTCATTACGTTTGAACGTGTCAGTCTTCCTCCGCATTTTTATCATTTATGTGACGTTCTGGAATAATCCTGCATAGTTATGTGATTTGATTGAAGCCGATTTCGATCCCTGTGACCGGATCCAATATGTGAAAGACAACATGGCTTCCCGAGGCATGGTCACATATGAAAAGTTTCTGTATCAATATTGGCCTCACTTTTCTCAACCTCTGACAAAAGGACTAGGTATGATGTGACCCCCTATGTAACTTAACGTTGAGTTGATCATTGCATCCTCAGATCCTTCTCTTGTCTTCAGTGAGATCATCGGTGAGATATATCTTGTTTCACATTGTTCCTTAACCTTCACGTCTCCTCGCATCTTAGGCATAATCTTGGGATCCGAAGAGACTACTGCATCGGCGCTTGGCTACCTCGATCGAAGGACGTACGAGAGTTTGAGCGAGCGAACACAGTCTACCTTTGCTTCACAGCGAAGTGTTGTGTACACAATCTTTGAACTGTATAAAGCTCAGAAATGCCAGCGAGGCGAATTTGATGCAGGAGATAGGTGAACAACCCATGGAACCTAAATATGCATGTCACTGAGTGCATCATGGCACAGAACACACAACATTCTTCGGGTCCTTGCTAACAGTGGAGTGCCGGGGCGAAAGATAGATCAATTGTCAGTGAAAGTGTCTTTCATAAAGCCAGCCATTCACCATTGCCAACAGATGTGTTGACGAGGCCCAAGACAACCTCCTAATAGATGCCCTGCGTATGTCCCATTTTGCTGTTCACTTCTGGAGGACTAAATGTGTACTATTCAGTCCTACGATATCTGTGTCACAATACAGATGGTCTTTTCTGGGCAGGTGACACAGCGCAGACCATTTCTATTGGTAGCTCTTTCAGGTTCGACGACCTAAAAGCATTCTTGTATAGAATTGAAGTACAATCAATCACCTCATTCTGACGTTCTCGCCTGACCACTTTACACCTCAGAAATGTCGGCTCGAAACTCGATCGCTCACTGAGACTGTATTCCGCGCACAGAAATCACCAAAAACGTTTCAACTTGCCACCAACTATAGATCACATGCAGGCATCGTCAACTGCGCCCACTCTGTGATTGAGCTAATCATGAGATTTTGGCCATACTCCATTGACTCTCTCGCCCCAGAAAAGGGCATCGTCGAGGGATTGAAACCTGTTTTTCTTGATGGATGGGATTCTGATAATGTCCGCTATGTCCGCCTTTCTTATGTCCGCCTATAAATCATTGCCTAACAGATCTTTTCAGGAGCAATTTCTTTTTGGTTCAAGGTAAATTGGCCATTTCCCGGCTGCGTCTGTGTCATAGCAGATACTCATCAGACTCTTCAGCGGAAGTCACATAGAATTCGGAGCCCAGCAGTGTAAGGCGCCTCTATCTAATGATATTGTGTATGTATGGGTGATTTAACTTCTTTATTCCAGGCATCCTGGTCCGCAATGAAAGCGCTCGTCAAAAACTCCAGGAACAGATAGGAGACATCGGCTTAATCATGTAAGGATAAAACGTATTACAAAGATACACTGCATATTCAGCCTACTGATGTCGTGTAGGACTTTGTACGAAAGCAAGGGGCTTGAGTTCAACGATGTAAATGGGATCTAAGTTGCATGCATGATCAAAATCTTATCTCTTAACCAGGTCTTGCTCTTCAACTTCTTCGAGGATTCGACGGTCGATTTGTCCCAGTGGCGTATCATTCTCGCTGCCGTTGATTCCGCTGCACTGGTGCAAGCGACGGCCGCTCCTCAGTTCGATGAGATTCGTCATGCGGGTGTATGTGCCGAGGTATGCAACACATCATTCACTTAATTTTCATACCTCACTTTGCCTTAGTTGAAGTTCCTATATGTGGCAATCACGAGGGCTCGCAAAAATCTCTGGATTGCGGATCAATCGACAAAAGGAGAGCCAATGAGAGTAAGCTTCATTGAAGCAATAGGCTACATGCATACCACCTTACGCGCTCCCACAGACATTTTGGACTACCCGAGATCAAGTGTATAATTGTACTCCAGACACAGACATGCCACGACTTGCTGTCTCTTCGTCTGCGGAAGAATGGGCAAGCAAAGGAAAGGAGCTTTTCGAGCGGAAAAGGTTCCTTCAGGCGAAGCATTGTTATGAGCGGGCATCCAAGCCTCGTGAGATGGCGGTATCTCATGCGTACTTTCTTCGAGAGGAGGCACGCAAAGAGCCCTCAGGATACACTCGGCGAGTCAAGGAACAGCGTTACAGTTCATTTCGGAGGGCTGCTGAATCGTTTCTTTCTTGTGCACAAGAAGCAAATAAGCATCGCACTGTTTATTTCCGAAGAGCAGGGGAGTGCTTCGAATCTGCTGCAGAGGATTTGCGTGCAGCCAATGCATATCTTGAAGCTCGCGACTTCAACATTGCTGCGAAGCTTTTCCGCAAACTTGGATTATTTGATGAAGCTGTGTCCATAATCGAAGATAACGGCGACCACATGCAGAGCGAAGTTGTGGAGAGCATCAGACATGTCGCGCGCTTGCACTACTTCAGAGAGAAGAAATTTCAGTATGCCCACTTGTCTCATACGTGATCCTTGGCTGATTGTTGTGTGAAAAGGCAAGCTCGCGGTCTTTTCAGCTCGGATGAAGAGGAACTTGAGTATTTGGAGGACCTAGACCTTGATATCGCACGCATAGAAGTCTTACTCTCCCTTGGGAGACGAGCCGAGGCTGCCGAGCTTCACCTATCTGAAGGTCGAGTCATGGATGCCATTCCACTTTTTCTGGAGGATACGAGCAATCAGCACTCCATGCGCCAAGCAAGCAGTTCAATCCTTCAACAATTCTGGGGCTCCTTGTCCTTCGGCATTGCTCCAGTGCAGAGCCGATCCATCTCGTTACTTCTCGAATGGTCTTCTAGTCTTAACGTGGAAATCTTGGAATCCCAAGATCGTGATGAAGTGAGCCTCTCTTCAAGCGAAGCACTGCTGATACTACAGCCATCCACAGATCTCTATGTTCAAAGCTATCTTGTCTTGTGACAGGAGTGAACTTGTCCGCATGGCGAAAGGCTTTCTGAATGCTAATAATCGACCAGCGGCCATTTTGTGTCTAGACCATCTTTTCGTGACATTTCCGAATACCAAGATGTTACTAATTGAAGATCTCACGAAAATCTTGGAGCTGTTTCTTGTCTACGTGCGACTTCTCGACCAGCTTGCGTTCCAGGTTGACCCTCGCACGACACCATCTATTGCAAAGCTCTTTGGATTCTCTCGTTCTTCCGGGGATGACTTCCTTCTACCAGTCGGGACTTTCATGCATCAAAATCTAATGAAAACTCACCCCACTTCTTTGAAGTTCGCACCAACAGAAATTTCAATTCCTGGTTGGGACCTATGGCGACATTTTAGGCGGTTAATATGTGACCGTCTTCGAGAGCGCATCATAGAGCAGAATGAGATCTGCAAAAGATCCCCGCAATTGTCCTCCTGCCTTACATTCGTCACATTCGCCTACTGCAATCGGGTTGAATGTCCTTACGAGCATACTTCACCTTCAGCATTAACGGTACATTGGTACAATGCTCGTATTCGGGTGCATCTTCAGCAAATGTTAATTGTCCAGACTCTCCTCCATACGGTTGAAAGCATCTCAGACATGAATCGTCAGAAAAGGTGCGCCGTCCGGAATCACGATACTACCTCTCTTTGATGTGTGTTCTAGGCACTGGCTCAATCGATTTTATAATGCTTTAAACCCTCCATTCCATGTCCTCGGGACGAAGGCTTGCCTGAATGCTGAACTGATTCCCGAATTCCAAAAAGGCATACAGGTCGTTAAGGATTGGATACGGGAGCTTGCTTATACGCTGAGTTTTGGACTCACACAAACCAAGTTCTTAACAAACCTGCTGAGCGGTGCATTCTTGGGGTACACCTTCGACAAAAAAGAAGCTTCTGATTATCTCTGCCATTCTCAGTACTTGAGGTTTGCTGTTCCACCTGGGCAATACCTTCGTCCACCGGACAATGAGTACATGCTACCGGAACTACTGGAGTCCTTGAAGGGAAGTAAAATATGGAGTATTTCTGCTGGTATCCTTTCTCTCCGGTTAGTCGAGTCTTTGGTATGCAGTATAGCGCAAGATCCACTGACTGATGGTCAACACAAGGCACATACTGCATGCAAAGCTACAAATTTCTATTACAATTCTTTGTGACTTCATCGAATTTCTATGTGCATCCCTCGTTATATCCCATTGGGCAGCACGCAATGGAAGCCTTCATGGTGTTACTCTTCCCCATAGTTGGTTGGTATGGGAACTGACAGACCCAAAACCCGCTACACCGAAGGCCACCAATTGTATTCCTATTTTGGTTGATACCTTGGGAACCTTGTTGGAAGTGATTTACACAGGTGTGGGCGCAGGTAGGCTTTGCTGTTCAACCTGACTGCCGGAAGTGCTTTTGTAACTAAGTGCTCAGAGTTCCTGTTATTTGAGAACCACAACTTGGCACGGATTCCAGGGGTTCGAGGTGTTTTCATTTCTCGCATGTAAGTCTTGAATCTTGATTGCATCAGGCTGTTAGTTCATAATATCGACGGCGTCATTAGATGTCGGGCGCTTTGTCTCCGTGAGTTCTCCTGTGTGTGCTCAGTGAACTTTCATTAACCTTTCAATTCTATTCATCAGTCGGATACAACATTCGTAAAGTACCTTTACAGTCCAGTATTGTCAAGGCCATTACAGCATTACGGCAAGTTGAGCGCAAGTTTCCTGGACTTTACAGGCAGTGAGTGTGATCAGTTTCGTATTGTAGTTCTGTTCTCAATGAAATCTAGGCAATCTAAATATGTATATGCACGCCATTGGAAGGATCTTACTCGCGAATTATGCGATCCCTGCCAGGGGCTTCTCCAGGATGGACTGCTTCAGCTGCATGATTTACGGCAGGATGCCGTTCCGCGTTGTCCCTTACATGGCGTAAAGCTCATTGCTTATAAGACCGATGATGACCTCCTCGGCTTCCTCCACAGTTTTGCCTTTCCGGCTGCATCTCCCAGTCTTGCGATCCCTGAAACCTTCTCGGATGGCGTTGAACATTCAACAGTTATTGACCAAGAGAGAAATATGGAAAAGGATGATGACTCCAAGGATCCTGGTGATGACAAGAGTGAACTTCCCGATGAATTTGAGGATCTCGATGCTCATGATGGTGGCATCAATTCCTCCGAAACTCTTGCGCCCTCCGACATAGCTTTCTCGATGCCGTCCGATATGCCCCAAACACAGGCTCCCTCCGACACGGAAAATTTAGCTGCGTCCAAAATCCAGAAGGCATATAAACGAACGTTGTTACGTCGACGGCAGATGGCGAAAGCGGCGCTTGCCGCAGCGCGTTCTCGATTCTTCAGCCTTTGCCTGGAGCAAGCTCAGAATCTTTCCTGGAAGCAGGGTTCCCATTATCGACTGCTCTTCCTTGGCCCTCTTCCACATCTTCTTGTCTCCTTGGATATTGCTCGAGCAGCGGCTCATTCTCAAAAAACTGTTGCGAAGAAGCAACTTCTTTCAAACAGACACGAAGAACTCGAGGAACTGAGTTTGCGACTGACAAACCTTGGGTAAGCTACATAGTATACTAGAGATTCATGACTTATTCATAGATTCTTAGAAAAATTAACAAAGCCATCTTACGTTCGCAGAAGGCTTTGGAACCAACAGCTCATATTCATAGTCGCTGCAACCATGACGAACTTCGACGTTGCGTCCAGGAGGCAGCTGACGTGCTTTTAAACTTGCCTTTCAAGACTCGTGAGGACTTCCGAGGTGACCTCGATATCGCCATCAGAGGTATTGTTACACGCAGACAGCAGAAGGCTGCTCCCAAGCCGAGCCTTGTTTGGGACGAAGAGGTCTGATAGTTTCTTCATCTTCTACGAGTTTGATAATGACCTAGAAGCATATACGACTCGGAGTACATCATGTTCTAGTAGACATTGCAAGGCCTCGTGGACTGAAATGTACCTGCTAACATCTAAGGCAGTCTATCACCACAATCACTAATGACACAGATCAACGATATTCTCCTGGAATGGGCTTAGGGATACCAAAACACTACGGAGAGAGTGGAGCTTACAGGTCGAACAAAAGTGAAGCAATGACAGGATGTGTATGCCTTCGCGAAACCAACCTCAGCGTACACATACATGTACTCCCATTTGCGCTTCAGTATCCCGAGATTATCCCCTTCTGTAAGCTCAGGATGATTCTTGATCAATTCGAACGAGATTCTGTTCCAATTTGCCCGGAATCGCCTGACAAGAAGCAAAGTCAGTCTGGTCATAGGGTGGCTGATGGCTCATGTACCTACCTCCCCCATTCGCGAAGAGTCCTGGGATAATCTGAAGTATATCTTGAGTAGAGTCACATCCGCTTGATAGCAATGATAGTGCAAACTCACGGTGCCCGTGATCCTCAACACTCTCAAGAGCAAAGGCGCCGGGAGCCGCAGTCATTGCACTGGCACAGAAGACAGTTGGCGTAGGGCTGAATGCATTTGGCCATTGATACTTTCGGGCATAATCTGTCGCTCTGGTTGATTGGACGCAATGAACATACAGGAAACATCTGGGCGGCGGCGGCGGGAACGTACTGTAATGTTGAATAACGCCATTCGGGTTGAGTGGTTGCGGTAATCACTGCCGCTGCTCTGTCCGATTTTAGAGCCCAATCTAGTATCTGGAAGAATCGTTCATGATACTTCAGTCCGACGTGCTGCCAGTGTGAGAACAATCTGTCAGAAACTCGCTCGTGTGGTAAACTTACATGATACGGCTCACCTCGACCATTTCAACGGCAACGAAGGCATCGAACGCCTTCTCAAATGACGAAGGAAGGTTTCGATAATCCAGGAGATGCACTGTTATGTGAGATTCCAGTCCGGCTTTTCGGATTCTTTCCTCTGCTTCCAACTTCTGTTGAATGGATAACGTAAGGGTGTCCACGGTACACCCCAACTTAGCAGCCTATGGCAAGTCAGCAATATCGACTTGGCGTAGAAGAGGGAACAAACCTCAATGGCCATCGTGCCCCAACCAGTACCAAATTCTAGGAGGCGATCGCCTCGGCGAACTCGGGCCTTCTTGAGTACATAATGGACTTTATACAATTGCGCGGTTTCCAAGTCGCCAGGGAAAGGCCCTTTCGTCAAGTCACCTCTCACTCCCCCGAGATCATCGGGCCAGAGTGCACAAGAATACATCATATCTTCACTTAGAAAAGCCTGGGAGAATAGAAGTAAGTAAAACAAAAGAGCCAGTCTGCTTCAGCATACCTTGAATAGATCATTGTCGTAATCGTAAGCGGCGACCTTTATCGACATTAGGAACATTTGCCTTTGTCGTAGGATGAAAGCCAAGAATATGACATACGACGTTGAGTTTAGCATTTGACAATGACTGGCCTGTCAGTCTGAGCGTTAGCGCTGATATAGCCGAGTTCAAACGGCTGAGTGGGCTTCCAAGGTCGACGAGATGGCTGCGGTTGTCAAGCCATAACTAGAGAAGAACGTTCAGATATAAATAACCCACCGACACCGTGGCGAAGCTTACATTCAATATATTCTTCAGGCTCGTGGTTTCGAAGTCCCCATGCATATAGGCTTCTGCGACTACGTAACGTCAGTTTGATGGAAGCCAACGAGATTATTTTGGGAACACGAACAGCCCAAATCATAGCCAAAGAAAATTCTCAGCCAGAAGTCGTCGTTTTTTACGTAGATGTCGGCACCGCTTTCCTTTGCGGGCTGTCCTAAAAAGTAGTCTTCGCCATTGTGAGTAGTAAGGTGTAGCGAGCTGTTATGAATGCCACGCTCGAGTGCCTTTAATAGATAGTTCTTGACTGGTCTGCATCAGATGTAAGTCGCATCGAATCATAGAACGGAACATACCATAGCTCGCGATGTAGGGAACGACAACTTTATCAGCAATAAAGAAGGGCATAGTGTTAATTAACACACTCTGTGCTGGGGTGTCAACGAATCGTCGAAAGGGACATACCATCGCTTTATCTGTCTATGCGGGCTCAAAGATGTTTCGTCAAGGATACACCCGTGCGACTGATAGCAGAAGAAACGGAGTATCAGAATGGAGAACAAATCAGCCGAAATCTGGTCCCCATGCTTTCGCGCTCGGCGCATATTGGTACGATGTTGGCTGGCTATTGTGTATGAAATCTAGAGATGCGCACGTCGCAACATGATCGAAGTTGAAACAAACCCCCATGCGAAAAGCCGGATGTGACGGGGAAGGACCGAGAGTGCCGTTTGCGCGCCGTGCTGAGAGCTGGGACGTCTTGAAACGCGCATGGAAGTGAGGTTAGCCAGGCGGACCACGAATTGAGGTCGTCAATCAAGCAGCATGTACGGATGACCGGCTGAAACAATTTAAGCCAATCTGCATGAAATGGCTCCAAGGTATTGTCCAGCAGAATCACGTATGAGATAATAATCTGCTGGGCCAAGATGACGGCATGTATGTCATAATAAATTCCATGACTTCCACGGTATATTGAACTGTGCCTCGCCGTCCGCGTACTCCAGTGTATCCAAGTCCATCGCAGAAATATGGCCGCTTCTTCTCGGTTGGGAGTCCTACGTTCCACGTATGTCCATACAATCTATGTTCCAAGTGAACCCTTGAGCTACATTCTTGGGTGGAGCAGGGTGGGACCTGTTCCATGATTGGAACCACGGTGGTAATGACAATGTTATAGTTGACCATGTGGGTCCATTTACCGACAGTTTGCCTCACCAAACAATTCCACGCCACAACCTGATTGACAAAGTTCTGAAAAGTAAGTATGGTACAAGTGGAAGTTTCGACATCGAAATTCAACATACTTCCTAACAATACCAGGGCGGTTGCATATCATTTGCGCATCATTTCGAAATTGTAACCTAACTTCTGTCTTCAGTTGGGCTTCATATTTGGGTGTGAGCGTTCTTTCACCGGTTTCCCGCTGAATCAATGAATTGTTCCTGCTCGGATTTCTGATTCGATGAATGCGGTTATATAGGCGGTTATCATCTCCTTTGGATTTCATATAATTCGCCGCGAATCAAACACCTTCGAACCTAATATGAAGTTGACGTCCTTCCCACATGCAATTAATTGTGAGTTTCACAACCCATGCATCTGACAAAAATCAAGTCCGGTATATGGAACAGTCGACCAACTACACTGCGTGCTCTACATCTTTCATCTGTTCGCGGCCATCGAAAACGGACAACTCGTATCCGCCATTCGTTTTTGTGTACTAGAATGTCAATTGTCAGGTTAGATGCTTGTGCAATTGGACTGCGATGAAGCATACCGTGGGATCGTATCCCTTCGCCGTCTCCGTGTCAACCCTGATGGCCAGGTGATGTGACGACTCCTAGTTATTGTATCACTTAGAGACCGACATGGGAAAGCGGTCTGGGGTCGTACCTGGTTGTACTGAGGCTCCGTCTTGTTTCGAGGCGGTTCCCTCGTCTCAGAGGATCCAAGACTGTGGGCGTGCGACGTTCCAGCACGAACTCGGAGCTTCTTCCGCGCGTTCAGGCTGTATACATATCAAATAAGAATCAGAACATCGACAAAGAATTCGACACATACGTGGCCAGAAGCGAGTTCGTGTAAACTGTTTTAAGGTCAGCATAATGATTCTCCATCCTGCGGTACAGGACACTTACGGCGGCTGAGAGGCGTCCAGAAGGTGATGAAAATAAAGGTGCCCGGATATACAGTGATCTGGGATGAAAGTAAGTCATTAACAATTGAAAGCTGAAAAAGCGGGGCTCACAGTGATCAAAGACAACAATGCACAAATGCTACTCCGCTATCAGTTGATGCGAAGGGCAACAAGAAAAAAGCGAACCTTGTCAAAAATCCCGTATTAAGGGAGTACATTATGAGCTGGTTAATGATCGAGTCGGACCTGTTTCAGCAAAACCAATGTCAAAGGCATGCCTGTTGCAAAGATGCGGTGGTCTTACTTTGAAAAGCCAGTTTTTGACCTGTACAGGATAAAGATAAGGGTCGATGCAATCGCGATGTCACTCGAAGCAGCTAGCGCGTTCACACTTTGGCTCAGGTGCTATGAAAATTGAACGATATAAAGATCCACCATCAAGTGGGTTGGGTGAGAACCTACCAGCACAGTTGGTAATAGCGTGTACGTATGAATAGTCAACCTTTGAGAGTGTTATTTGTTTTCCATTCAGCGAGATGTTCACGAGACTTACGCTCGAGAATAATACGCTTCCATCATTTGTGTCAGTAACACTAACATAAAATCAGAATATTGCGACTCACCCAGCGTGACGCCGAACTCCCCGAGGACAAGGAGCCCCTGAATGTTCACCCATCAATATCATATACTATGATGCAGAAACAAGGAAAATCTTCTTACGACTACCACTGACACCAGGATATTTCCATGGCTCACTGGGACAGATGAGCCGAAGAAAAGAGGGTATGCCAAGCATTATAACTTACAAATCCAAATTCTATACAAAAAGAAACTATAAATGAAATGAGTTAGCATGCCCCGAGGAAGTAATGCCTTCCTTATTTCGCTTGAATCACCAACCTTTGCACAATGAGCCCAATGAATGCCTGTACGACGGGTGAGTCAAATGCGGTTGGTTAAACAGAGCAGACTCACGCTTAAAAGCACTTGAGCCTGAGAAAGAGAACCTTGAGCATCTTAGACAACAGTTAAAATCGGTGAGAACTCTTACAACTATACTCCTGCAAGGCCCATGCACAACATTAGCTCGCTATCGCTCACTATGAAAGCGTCACTTACCAGACGACGACGTCCAGGTATGCAAAGTTAAAATACTCAGTGATCAAGTAGGTGTAGACCGTATGAGACATAAATATCTGATGGACTGTATCCAAAATACTTCCCCGGACATAAATAAGCTCAAAGGGCGACTGGAGAAGCTGAAAGATCGTACAAGAGCGTGGCAACCTGTTAGGAGGCATTATAATTAATGTATTGACTAGGCTTGGGTTCTGAGACGCACCATGATTTTGCTCATCCACGAATCGCTCCGGAAATTCTATGTGAGTTATGGATAAAAAATACCAATGCTTGAGATGTGGAATAAGCGTACTGTGTAGTATTCGTAGACCTGCATACAACTAATTCCCCAGAGCCTACACCGTCAAGAGGTGTGAAAATATACTCGACAATCGCAAACATACACCTACGCTGTGCCCATGCTGATTGTTTTCCTTTAGTAAAAGGTTGCTACTTCGAGAGCACAGGAGACTTACAGGACACCGACGAAAACAGCACCCATCTACAAGATAGCGATTTAAACTCTCAAAATAAGCGATCGCCCTAAACAGAACGTACGGTGTTATCCAATCGCGGGAAGACTGGTACTTCAGACATGGTGGGAAGTGGGTACGAGGAAGGTGCAGTTCAGGATGAAAGAGCGTGATGGTTTAAAAAGAAACGAATTTTCCGCTTCCAAGTCCTCAGACGCTACCAGGATGATCTCCAGATTCTATCGCCATCACAAAGTTTAAGCGGTCACAAGACGACTTGTACCCTGTAACTTTAAGCTTGAGAAATCTTTCTGATATGCCCATATGGGAGTTGATTCACATCCCTTATTACGATCGTTCCGCGTGGAGGTCAAAAGCTCCAGCCACACACAACCAAGCAACAAGTTGATAGGGCAACTCGCCCTGGACAGCCCTGGACCCCATCTGCATAACACTCTATTCCCTTCTGTGTAAGTAAGGCGATCCTCCTGTTGTGCTCAGCACTTGCTATGTTTATATCACATGTAGAGTTTTATGTACTTATGTACGCATTCAGTGGCAGAGAATGCAACCCCGAAATAAGCGGTAAGGTAATATTGGTAGAGGAGTTGATCTTGAAATTTATTAGGTTCTTGACCAGACGGTCACTAAGAAATTGAGGGCTAGGGACAAGTTCGAGATCTTTCTTGTCGTGCTTCTTTATTGCGGGAAATGATAACCCTTACTGATGTTAATCGTTCTTCCAGCTTTTCTTCGCCAGGCCTTTTACTTACAACTCTTCCGTAACTTGAGGTGACTTCACACCTCTAAATCTTTCACGTTCCTGGTGGTACCCGTGACATGTACTTCTCTAGAGTCCGTAGTAGTAGTACGAGCTCCGTAATTTTCGATAGAGACCGCTCCGGCAATAACAATAAGTCAACAGCTTTTGTATCAGGCCTTTTACCTATGTACTACATTCTACATCTCTGACTATTTCTGACTCTCTTCATGTTCGAATTCCAAGCATCTCCGTTGGGATGTTCGACCGCCGATCACTGGTGGTCGTGGCTGCTCAGGGGATCACTAAGTGACCCTGGACCAAACCTGGACAAAAGGCCATTTGCCGATATCTGTGCTCCTTCTTTACTTCCATCGTTTGACGATCTTGCAATTTTCAGGATTCTCGACGTTGGTATGTACTTGCTATCAGTGCGTCGTTGACGCTTGTTGACGACAGTGGGCCACGACACCGACTATCAAATTCAATGCCCCGTTGGGTCCACTTTCTCGGCCATATTGCAACCAAGAAGAGGAGGACCTCATCTCTCAGTCTCTCAGGTATCACTCATAGCTGCACTGGCACAAGGAATTTGAGACCGCAAATTTTCAATTTTAAAGTGGTCCGGCGGTAGACCTCAATGTTTCCTCAGGCGTTATTAAAATCCGGGGATGGCCCATAACAAATCTCTGGGCTGTAAGCACATCATGCGTGGGATCCCAGTCTTTTCCGGATTAACCGCCGCGGTCGCTTAGGGTTGCTTGAGAACACAGATCTCTGAAAATCAGATCGCTTTAGCCGGATGGCGCCAGGCCAAGAAATTCTGATATTTCTCGCAACGGCCCTAGATAGGAACAGAAAGAGCCATGAACGCCTGATCTTGCGCCAGTCGCTTTTCAGTGATTACTGATCAAGTATATATGCAGCGTGTGCTAGCAAACACTATGACTGCCATGTCTCTCGATACAACCTCTACAGTCGCCCTGCTTTCATGTGCCGCCGCCCTCGTGGCGGTGAAGGTCGTGAAGGATCGTCAGCGTCTCCCCCTCCCTCCGGGCCCACCTGGCCTACCGTTCGTCGGTAATGCCTTTCAGATGCCTGTAGGCAATGAGTGGGTCAAATTCGCTGAGTGGGGCAAAGAGTATGGTGAGTACTATCTGGCTTTATTCTTCAACTCCACACCTAACCTCAGTGATAGGTGAAATCACGCACGTCTCTATCTTCGGCCGTCCACTCATCATTTTGAATTCCATCACCGCCATCAACGAACTCTTCGAGAAGAGAAGTGCAAACTACGCCAATCGGCCCATTTTGCCTATGGTGGGCGAGTTGTATGTCTGAAGAAATATTTTATATCTGTCGCACTAAATGGCCTTCCAGGGTGGGTTACGATCTATCTCTTCCCTTGATCGTTTCCGGCAACAGGCATCGCGAGTATCGGAAAATGATGCATGTCGGACTTGCACCTCATAAAATGGAGAGTTATGCACCGGTACAGGAGCAGAAAATGAAGGATTTCCTCTATAGTCTTTTAACTGCACCTAACAAGCTGGCCGACAATATCCGACGGTTAGGGAAATTCAATCCTAAAACTGGAATTATGTCTGATTTTGAAGTTCAGAGTGGTCGCGGCGGTCGTCTTCCAAATCTCTCATGGCTATGAAGTCAAAGGAGATGATGATCCTCTCGTTGTACTTGCGGAAAAGGCGACGTTGGAGTTCTCCATAGCATCAGCGCCAGGAAGTTTCTTCGTTGATTTACTTCCAGCCCGTGAGTAAACCTCGACCTAGGTGTTCGCCCTTCGTTTGACCAGCAGGCCAGTTAAATACGTTCCCGCTTGGTTCCCGGGTGCGGGCTTCAAAAGGACTGCCCAAGCGTGGCGCAAGACTGCCGTGCGTTTGAGAGATGAGCCGTACTATGTTGTCAAGGATCAAGTTGTGAATTTTTGAACGTATGGCCATGTTTGTCGTTCCGCTGAATTAGGCATTGATGTAGGCTCGTGGTGTCGCGCAACCGTCATTCACATCGAACCTCATCGAAAAAAATCCTCAAGCAACTGAAGATGAGGAAGACATTCATAAATGGGTTTCCACGGCGTTCTACTCCGGTTCGTTTTCTTCCTTGCACACATAGTGTCATTCACTAAGAGCGCTTCGTAGCCGGGGCCGATACCGTAAGTAGACTTTGAGATTATTCGTCGCCCTGCTCAACTGTCTCTCTAGACTGTTTCTGCCATTCATTCCTTCTTCCTTGCCATGCTACTGTACCCGGAAGTCCAGAAGAAGGCGAGAGAGGAGTTGGACAGAGTTGTGGGGAGCAATCGTCTTCCAGGTTTCAAAGACCGGGAAGCCCTTCCCTACATTGAGGCTGTGGTCAAAGAGGTCCTGCGATGGAATCCTGTTGCGCCTCTCGGTAATGCTTCGCTTTTCCAATATCAATCGTGACTGACCAAATTTCCGCATAGCACTTCCGCATACGGCTAATAAGGACGATGTTTATGAGGGTTATCATATCCCTGCTGGCGCCATTCTCTATGCCAATACCTGGTACGTGCTAGTCTTCGGTTCCACTCCATAAAATCTCAACCATCTACCAGGGGCATTTTCAAGAATCCGGAATTCTATTCTTCTCCTGATGAGTTCATTCCTGACCGTTTCCTAGCTAAGGATGCAAATGTCCCGGACCCTCGATCTTTTGCTTTTGGCTATGGCAGGCGGTCAGTGGTGATCGCTGTCGTGCTTGTTCGTTGATCGCTTAATATTTAAATAGCATTTGTCCCGGACAACATCTTGCGGATGCCTCTCTCTATTTGGCTATTGTCTCGACTTTGTCTCTGTTCGAAATCACCAACGCCGTCGACAAGGCCACTGGCCAGCCCATCATACCCGTTCCCAAGTACACAGCCGGTCTTATCAAGTACGTTATTATTGCTTTCTTGTGGTATTCAAGTGCATTGACCATTCCACTAGTCATCCTAATGAGTTCGAGTGCCTCATCAAACCCCGTTACTCTGAGGCAGAAACTCTTGCATATTTGGGCAAATAGTGAACTATTCATGTATCTCGTGGGCTTCTATTGCCTTCGGTTATATTCGGTCACAGTATAGCTATATACCTTTGGGACTTTGGTTTACGTAGTACATACTCTAGGGTCACGGCACCCGCTCTTCACTCGTTCACTCCTCGAAGGTACATTTTCCTTACAGAATGCAATTCTTTTTTGCTATGTCAGCGGTTGGCCCTGTAAGCTACATTGACATGCGCAAAGACTGCGTTAAGAATTAAGGGGGTAACTAGAATGTCAAGGCAAAAATGCCTGTGCTTGTAGCTTCCAAATATGAGCATATTCCCCATCTTTCTTCATAAGTTGTTCATGTGTTCCTTCTTCCACAACAATGGCGTTGTCCATATATCTACAAGCGAATCAGAATCAACACATGGCGATAGAAACTATGCACCCCGTACAAAATAAGGTCCGCATGACGCGTCAGGTTGCCAAATCGATGCGACGAGAAGACCATAGTCTTATTTCCCCGCAATTCCCGTAAACGTTCGAAAAGATCTATACGGAGGGAAAAAATTAGCACAAAACATTTCAACGCCGAGGACTGGCAGTACCATGTTCCGCTGTGGGATCAAGGCTGGCCGAAGGCTCATCAAATAGCAACAATCCGATAGTCGGCCGATCCGCCAGAGAACGCATGAAAGTTCGTGAGCTGCCTGAAACGTGAACTTTATGTACGCCTAAACCAGGGGAAGCACTCACAGAGCTATTCGCTGCAGTTGCCCTCCAGAAAGGGATCTAGTGCTGGAAGATTCCATCCTCCCTACACTTCGGATATGGCCATAATCAACTGGTCTCCCAAACAGCGATATTGTACCCTCAGGCAACCCAGAATAGTAGTCTTTCACCGGACGCTCGAGATACGTATCGAACCCTTCGGGTAACCCTTGAATGAAGGCATCCGCGCCCCCAAGCTTTGCCGCTTGATGGATCTTGTCTTCGTTAGTGACGTTCTCCGGATCACCGAGCCCGATGTTGTCTTTAATCTGGTGTATGCAAGTTAGAATTATATCACCACTTGGCAGGATTCTGAGAGCATCTACCGAGAGGGGGAAATGGGTATAATCCTGGAAAAGGACGGAAATCGCGCGTCGCAAGTCGTCAAGTTTGAAGAGTTTGACGTTCTTCCCATTGATTAAGATATCACCTTCAGAAGGTTCGTATAGTCGAGCAACGAGCTTCAGAATTGTGCTCTTTCCCGATCCGTTTGCACCGACAATAACCTGGAAAATATTAACCATGGACATCTGTGAGAAGGAATCGGAACTCTTACACATAGTTGGCCACGGTCAATCTTAAACGACGTATGATGCAAGGCGTAAGAATTGGTCCCAGGATATTGAAAGGATACATTTCTATTGGAGAAGAATCCGTCATTGTCAGGACTTGCTACGAATAACCTGAATGCGATACCTAAATTCTATTGATATTCCCATTTCAAGAGCCCGCTCATCCTCTGGAAAAGGGTCTTTCCCATCGCTGACCTGGTTGGGAATATTCTTTACCTCGTAGAGCCTTTTGATATTGGCAACCTTGGATGCAATGGATCCGGTTTCAACAATAAACGAAAACACGGTGTTGGTAAATCCTGCTGTAGTCTGTGTTATAAGGTTCAAGGATGCCAAAGAGATGGGGATAGAAGCTGGGTATTGGACGGCCCGCAGTGTAAACACTATCTAGAAAAGTAGCATCAGTAGGTATTCACAACCTGTGGCCCGACAAACCCAGTTTCCTACCTGAGGAAGCTCTCGAAACGGTTCTTGAAGGAATGACGCTAGTGAGATATTTCCCTCAGTCCTGTAAATCCGAATCGCATCGAAGAAATCGCGGGCTCTATCCCCGACTTTATTGGTGGATTCTTTATACTCTTTACCCAAGCGTCAGGCTCGCTGCCAAAATGTATGAGAGGGAGCGGCGGACTCACGGGAGACTAAATACTCCCGCATACCACCAGCCACAATTTCCTTGCGATGCGCCGCGTCGCTGACCGTTCGCTTCATTCCTTCCATTCGAATATAGTCGGCGTCCTTTGTTGTAGCGGCCCAGACTGGAATTCATATAGCCTCAGCATCGTAAAGTTGCCGAAGTGAGCACCTTACCGCCTGCGGTTGCTATATGACTTTTGAACATGTTCCACTGTAAGAGGGCATGGGCAAAGCTCAATATCGCCAGTAGAAGACCGTCACGCTGGCCGCGCAAAACGCTAACCAGCACTGAGAGCTGCGACGCCATCTGAAGAAC
>JABCKG010007656.1:0-34698 GCA_018851835.1 Hypsizygus ulmarius | reverse complement strand
ACAGTAACCCTCAAAGTCATGGCCGCAAAGTGTGTACTTTTGGACATGTAAGCCCTGACATGCCGTTAAGCTTCTCTCTAGGTCTCTTGCCACTTGCTTGTTTTGCAAAATCGTCAAAGGTATACCAACCTGAAATGATACTTTGTGTCGCTACCGACAGATGTTCGCAGGCGACATTCCAAGCTTCAAACTTGTCGAAACCGAGCTTTCGTGAGTGAAAAGAATTTTGAGCCACGACTATCACTTGATCAACGTTATGGCGGTAACCAGATTGGCTTTCCTTGATGTCGGACCATTGTCTAAAGGCCATGCTCTTGTTATCCCTAAATGTTTGATCTTACAGACAAGTACACTGGGAACCGTCATAACATTTAAAATATTTAGACCATGCAGAGAAAATGCACCAACTTCCCGATGAATATCTAGCGGATGCGTTGCCGATCGCGAAGAAGATCGCGATCGCACAGGGTGTAGAGAACTATAACATCCTCCAGAACAATGGACGGATTGCTCATCAAGTTCGCCACACTTTTCCGATACTGAACATCTGCTGACTGTCCTACAGGAAGTGGATCATGTTCACTTTCACGTCATTCCCAAGCCGTCTGCAAGTGACACAGAAGGCCTTGTGGTTGGATGGCCTGTTCAGGTGTTGAGTAAAGAGGAGTTGCAGAAAGTTTTTGAAGACCTTAAAGGTAAACTGTGAATGACAGTATGAATTCCGGAAAGCCAGGATTCGGAGGACTTCAAGAGACTTTCAGGAGACTTCAAGTTTCACGTCGCACGAGAATAGTACGAAAATGTATGTATGAATGATTGTACATGTTAGGATGAGTCGCTGTTATTATGAGGCGTGCGCGTGAATGAATCAGTTGTTTCCCGATTTCCGACGTATGTCTTTTTCTCGTCATTGTTGGCGACGACGACAGCCACCACATGTCGTCCACTCATTCGACGTTGATCGGCTCCGTTGTTGAACGAAGACCCACAACTTATTCTGCTCCCAAAGCCTTCATCTCTGGAAGCACAGGCTTTCCGCCCGTTCAGCATCGCTCCAAGAGCGCATTTGCTCGTAACAGAGAGGAACTGCGAAAGCCCAAATTTCCACGAAGTCACGATGTTCCCATCGTTGCCAACAATCTTCCCAGCAAGATAGTGGCCAAACCTGTCGAATCCAATGATTGGAGGGATCAGATCAGTCGAGAAAATGAATTGCGGGTGGAAAGCATGACGGAGGAAGAGAGGGAGCAGGAAAGGCGCGAGATCATCGAACGCTTTGGAGCTGATGTCGGAGGTCTACTGAAAAGAGTTCGGGAGGCCAGGGCGAAACAATCAGGCGGGGCCCAGAAGAGCGCTGTTCCACTCGAAGGACCTCAGATCAGTCAAGATTCGGGCGCTGCCTCTTTGGATGAGGGTAACTGCACATTGTTCATTTAACAGATTGCTATATCTGATTCGAGTCCTTCTCGCAGTTCCTATCACAGCCAGGGAGAGATTTGACACCGAGATGGCCTCCCACAGAAGTGAGTATGCGTCATCCCTGACGACGTCAGGGATGATCCTCGCAAGTGTGCAATTTTTTAACGTTCGTCTGTATAGCGTCCCCACCATCTCCTGCGTTATCAAGGAGTACTACTCGTCCATCGAGTCGGGCAGAGCGCAAGCTTCGATTTGCAGAACTATCTGCCGACGACGTTTATGTCTACGAGTCTGCCCCTCCTTCCCCACGCAGAAAAGCTCTTGCTTTACCTCCGCCCTCCAATGACGGTACTGCCATATCTCTTGGCGAGTGGCACGGAACATTAAAACAAGAGCCTGCTCCCCTCCTAAACGCTAACCCAGAACCTGAAGAAGGTTCCGCAGAAGATATCCGTCGACGTTACTTCCCGGATGCTCCAGCCGATGATCCCAATCTTGCTTGGATGATGCAAACCTCTCCTTCTGATGCTGACTCGACATCCTCGTCTCTTCGATTCGATCTCACAGGAACGCCTATCCCACCGTCCGTTTCATCCACTCTTCCGACACATCTCGGACTGCATCATCACGCTGAAGGTTCGCACGCAGGATACACACTGGACGATATATTTTTGCTTTCTCGTTCTAGTGTGCCTGCACAGAGGGCAACTATGCTCGGAGTTCTGGCACGAATTGCCGAAAAAGTTGCAAAGGTAGCGCATGGTGATGTGGGAGAACTTGGTGAATTCTTGGGCAAGGAAGAAGAGTTGCGGAAGCGGATTGTGGCTGCAGGGGTAGAGGCCATGACTGAGCGTGGAAGCGTCGGTGCTCGAGCCATCGAGATTATATGGCAATGTACCGTGGGCTGGGACGAAGAAATAATGAAGATTGGCACGGTGGAGCTTGAAGTTCCTGCCGATGTTGCTATCAACTCCCTCCGCCTCGACTTCTTCCTTCCTCAGATCGTGACATTAATTTCTCAAGGCGAAATTGTAGTGGAAACGAGGGCGCAAATATTGGACATCCTGCATCGACTAGCTCTCCACAGCAACGAGATGGCAGACTCGATAACTAGCACCCCGAATCTTATCACGGCTGTAGTTCAAGCCTTTCTGCTTATGCCCATTCCCCCAAAGGAAGATTCCGCTCTTCCAAACCCGTACGCACTCGAGCTTTTGACCAGCCTCGCACGAGCATCGCGTGCAAATGCGAGTGCCCTTCTCATGCCAGCCGATGCAATTCTTCTCTTTATCACAGTCCTACCCACTGCTGACATCTACCCGCCTCAACTCACTGTATCTCTCCTCACATCTTTGCTCCGCTTCTATGCTGTCCTGGCATCCTACGGCATGTATTCTCATATTGTCAGCACGGCTTCGGATCACTTCAGATTACTAGGCCAATTTATCACATCCGATGCGTGTACATCTCAGAGACTTATGGTCGCATGGACTAATTTGTTGGAAATTTGGATGGTTTGCGCCGTCGATCCACATCAAACCTCACCAGAGCACGATATTCTATGGAGCCAAGTCATTGGATGGGGGTGGAATGAAGATGTCAACAACCTTGCGGATACCTTGGATGTGACGGAGAAGGACTGGGATGTGTGGGCCGGCGTGTGGCGGGTGAACGCAGCTTGGTTAGAAGGTGCAAGGATCAACGGGATCAGAGGCGGTTCGTCTGAAAGGATGGAATGCCTTGAAGTCATCAGAAGTGGCTTTGAGGGTGGGAAGCAGAAAGAGGTTGTCCATGGGTGCCTAGATGTCATCCGTCAAGACCTTTCACTCCTTACGGCTCTTCCTGTTTCACGTGCCAACCTACCACATCTTCGCACTTTGGCGAACCATACAAATACGTTGACGGCGGCCATTCGCCTTTGGTTAGCTTGTCTACCCCCGCTATCCGAAGGTCCCCTTGCTTCGCCGCCTTTCCCACTTCCTTTCCCTCAGATTTCGGACCTGTGCGCCAAGGTCGCCGTGCACCCTATCTGGTCACTGTTGTCTTTTAATCCAGCTACTCGCCGTGGCTATGAGTATGCCTATCTACAACCGCTATCAGCACTTCTTGGAACATACCTTAGTATGTCCAAACGACTTCCAGTAATCTCGAATGAGTTATGGGCGGCCCAGAGCCTCTCAATACTATCGAAACTACTTCCTGGTGATGAGGATGTTGCGTCGCAGGTCACAGAAGATTTGTCTGATCTGTTCACCTCCGAATGGGTCTCGTCTCTGGGAGTTACAGCTTCTCCCGTTATTTGGGATAGAGGAGGGATTGCAGTAATCAAGCCGTTCTTGGCGCACACCATCAGGCCCAACCGCGATGTATATATTGGGCCTCTATATTCGACGCCCCAATCCATCCGTGGCGCCACAACACAACGCTTGCCGGCGGCGTCGGCATTATCAGCGTTCGGATTGCCCGTGACACGTGAATGGACCCTCACGCCTATCGATCATCTGCTCCGGTCTGGTAGTTCCGAGGTGTTCAAAGCCCTGCCAGTGGACTGGGATGCTTCGGAGGTCGATATTGTCCAGATGTCTCTGCTCCTCACGAGAGTGGCTTGGAGGAAGCCTCCAAGAAATTCTTAGGCCAGACTCCTTTTTATCAGTACTACACCGATTTCGTCGCGCTGTACGACGCGATATCGTTCTCACATCCCCTGTTCGCGCGGCTTCTCCTCCCACCGACTTCAATGCGATATGCACCAGATTATCGGAAACATCTGTGGAATGACTTCGCGCATGTCTTGAAGACCATCCGCACTCCGGTAGAGCAAGTCATTTGCGAGGACATTAGGGAGTACATGTGGCCCATCGAAACCGATGCCCAGATGATCGGCTTCTACCTACGTTCTCTTCTCAAGGATAATCTTCAAGGCTTTGTGCAGATGATAGCACTTCACCATGTGGCGTCGAACATATGGCTGGACGTGTATGATGGGCCGGGCTGGAGTGAGGATCGGGCGAAGAAATTGCTGAGCGCGGTCGTGAATCAAGGCAGCCATAATGTGGTGAAAGATGTTGTGCTGTATTCTTCGTCCTCTTCAACTACCCTGTTAGATGAAAAGGCGCAGGCATCGCGCCTGGAGTGTGTCACGCGATGGGCGTTGGTGGATAAGTTGTGGGGGCTGTTGGGTAACGCGTAGACATCTACTTTATCTAATTGTGTACTTCATTAAAGTGGCATAGACTACATGTACTCTACTGTATCTGCTGTATCTACCATCGTTTTGTAATCTATCGGTCTTTTCTCTGGGGTCTTCCAGTGTGCGCAGATCACGCAATCATTGACCACCCTAGCAAGCTGACTTTACTGAGAACAAAACTTGATAGAATGGCCGAGCTTGTGCTTCAACCTGGTCAAGTGTCCGATCTCCGCGTTCGCGAGCGAAATGGCGTCCTCAGTGTTGCATGATTGGCCGCCGACCCTGTCCAAGGACCAGCTCAGCGACCTCACTCTCCAAGCGACATCATACGCGTTTTCGACCGGCCTTCTGTATTTGCCACCCACTCAACCGCAACCACCCATTCCGACATCTGCCATTCATGCGCCGCTGTCCCTGTTCCCATCGCCATTCCCTCGCAGTCTTTTCCAGCGAGCTCAGAGACTACAGCGCATCTATAATGTGCTATATGCCAGAATTGCTCAGGATGAAGAATTCCTCGATCGAGTCATGGGCACGGAGAGTGGTGTGGGCAAAGTCGATGATTTCATTGGGCAACTTTGGACGGGATGGAAACATTTGAGAGACGAAGGGTTGGTGCAGGTGTGTGCGTTTTCTGAGATAGTAGAGGCGTTGCGTTCTGAAAGACCATTATAACAGCCTCTCCAGCTTGGGTTGTTCAGATCGGATTATCTCCTTCATACCCCTCCGGAGCGGCCTCCAACTTTGAAACAGGTCGAATTTAACACGATATCTGTGTCCTTTGCCAGTCTTTCGGAACGTGCAGCAGCATTACACCGGTACGAGCAGGCCGTCGGTTCCAAATCTTGTGCTGTTTGAACAACCCTTTCTCAGGTATCTTCACGCGTCAACACAGTATTATAACGCCTCCCCGCACTTGCGCGCTGATAATTTTCCTGCCAATGACTCCATCGCAGGTTTAATTGAAGGATTAGCAGCTGCACACAGGGCTTATGACGATGAACAGCAAGTATCGATAATCTAAGATCTAGTTTCACTCATGTGCTAATTTCAGAGCTTAGGTCGCGTGTGCTATTCGTTGTACAACCAGGCGAACGAAACATTTTTGATCAACGGCCTCTCGAATACAAATTGCTCGAAAAGTAAATTGAGCCATTTTCATCTCAACTTGCAGGACCCCTAAAAAGTAATCACAGGCATTCTATACATGTGATTCGTCAAACTTTTGACGAGCTGGATCGTTCTGCTACTCTCGATCCAGAAACATTCGCACTACGCATATCATGCTCGCCTGCGCTCCATCCCTCCGGCTTTGTAGAAGTCTCAACAGTATACTTCCGTTCTGGATACACGCCGACCGAATACCCGACACGCTCTCACTACGCCACTCGCTTCCTCCTTGAGCGATCGAAAGCGATTAAGTGCCCCTCGATCGCACTCCAACTTGCCGGCGGTAAGAAGGTCCAAGAAGTTCTGACTCAACCTGGCGTTCTTGAACGTTTCCTTTGTGATGAGAAGAGATGGGGAAAGTCCGTCTTCACCGCACTCGAGCTTCAAGAGCTGCGGCAGAGCTTCATGGGGATGTGGGGTTTGGACGTTGCAGAAGACCTGCTGACTCCAGATCATAATGCCATCGTTTCAGGAAAAGAGAACTATGGGGTTCAAAAGGCTCGCGAACTCTTTCAATCACTCGTGCTCAAACCACAGAGGGAAGGTGGTGGCAACAACGTCTATAAGGATTCGATTCTACCATTCCTCGACTCCCTGCCACCCAAGGAACGCCAGGCATGGATTGCTATGGAACTTATTGTACCCCCGGAAGGTGCCGGAAATTATCTCCTGCGGGCGGGCGGAGCAGACAAAGCTGCTGTTAAGGTTGACGTGGTAAGCGAGCTTGGTATTTTTGGATGGGCATTGTTCGGAGACTCGAACGAGGTGGAAGAGAAGGAAGTAGGTTGGCTGGTGAGAACGAAAGGAAAGGACAGTGATGAAGGTGGCGTAGCGACTGGGTTTTCGGTGCTTGATTCATTGCTTTTGGTAGATGGATAGTGTGTGAGCGCTGCATTGTGCTTTTTCCTCTCGTCCTCCTCTCATGCGATTTTGAAGTACTTGGAACTAAATTATCATTATCACTGTGACATGAACTTAGCGCGAGAAGCCAGGAGCCTCGAATCGGAATACCGTGGTCCCTGCAACTATCCCGATTTTGACGTTTTATTTTCTAACGGTCTTGCACCAGAACAAGACGCAAACAAATTCTTGTATGACATGTCTGAATATCACATCTTTTCAGATAGAAAGTCAAAGATAACACGCATAACTTCGGGAAACCCACATCAAAATCCGAGGCGTCTTGTGTATTCGAACGCATCCTTCGATCATTTGCAAACCTTTGATCAGGTACGAGCCCTCAATCCCCACTTCCTTTTCGCCCACCTGACTTTGACCTGATCTACTTTTCAGACCGATATCTCCTTGCAGTTGTGAACAGTATCTCGCCAAAACGCGTTCTTGATGGATCACGATCCATGCCACCACGCACATGAACTTTCCTCGCTGGTTCCAAGGACACCAAGAGCCACAACTTCCTCTGAAAGAGTTCGGCACTTCGGGCCCTCATATCAAAACACGCCCTTCCTCCATACATCGTGATAGACCATCTCCCCCAAGCCGGTGGAACGGACCAAAACGCTTTCCCATCTTCCATGGGACATGGCTCCATAGGTACCGTACACATGCATCCTCAACTTCAATCCCAGTAAAGTATCGTGGGTGTCGAGGCTGTCGCAGTCGCCACCAAAGAGGTCGACACAGCTGCAGAATTCGCTGCTGGTGATGGAGAAGAGCTTGACCCGGCTGAGGTGAACAGAGTTCGGTACGAATTCAGACGCATTTTTCTACCTCCTCGTTCTGACGGTGTATGTATGTATGCAGGCGGAAGATTGACCTCCACATTATGCCTCTAATGTGTGGTAAGTTACTCAGCGTTAATGCGCGCGTGTCTGAGAATCAGATAGCTGATCATGTGGCTTCCAGCTCTCTACTGGTAAGATCTCATCGGTCTATCGCAATGCGCCGCGTCCAACGGAGATTCGTTTTAGGATTCAATTCATGGACAAGACCACGCTGGGAAGCGCTGCTATCCTGGGTATCAGGTAAGGCCTCTTGCGGAAATATTAGACTCTATGCTTACTCTCTTTCGCCGATCAGAGAGGCAACGAAGTTGACGACCAACCAGTATGCTTTTCTACCTTGCGCTATATGTACACAATTTCCTAATTTGGGTAATTTCATAGATATAACTGGTGAAGCAAATTGGCGAAGTAACATTCTTATATTTACTCACGATCAATATAGGTTAGGAACGATATTCTACCTCAGCTATCTCTTGTTCGAATTCCCCCAGAACTTGGCACTGCAGCGCTTCCCTGTCGGAAAATGGCTGAGGTTCGTTCCCAAACTTTCTGGATGAAGTTGGCATGTGCTCATGGTCATTTATCACAGTCTTAATATCCTGACCTGGGCCGTTGCACTCTGCACACATGCCGCCTGCAAGAACTTTGCGGGTCTGTTCGTGGTACGACTCATCCTCGGAGCATGCGAAGGGTCGATCACTGCTGGGTTCCTGATTGTCACGTCCATGTTCTACACCCGCAATGAGCAGACGATGAGGGTTGGTTATTGGTGTGAGGAGTCTCCTCTACTGTGTTGCCTATGAACTTCTCTGACTTCGTTCTGTCCCAGTCTTGATGAATGGTGTAGGCAAGTTGATTCTGTAATTTGTTCAATGAGAAACCAGAGTTTTAATGCGTATCCTACAGCCCAAATCATATCCGGTTTCTTGAGCTTCGGATCGTTGCACATAAAGACGAAAGGCTTTGAACCTTGGCAATGGTACGTACGATCGATGCTCTCTGACATTTCTGCGACTGAATGACTAATAGGCTCATGATCATTACCGGTACCATAACCCTCGCCGCTGCTATTGCATTCTGGTAGGTGACTTTTGAACGTTATTTCTTATCAGGTGGTAACAGTATGAAAGGTTCATATTCCCTGATTCCCCGACGTCAGCGTGGTTCCTCAACCCACGAGAGCGTGCAGTGGCCGTCCGACGGATAAAGGTCAACCAAACTGGAGTTGAGAACAAAACGTTCAAGAAGGAACAGTGAGCTCTTTTTCAAATTATTGTTGACTGCCTGGAGGTTAAAGTATGATAGGATGTACGAAGCGTTCCGAGATCCTAAGACCTGGCTCTTCGCACTCTTCTCCGCTGCTGTCATGGTTCCTAACTCGCTCACGAACCAGCGCCAAATTATCGTCTCCTCCTTTGGCTTCAGCAACCTCCAGGCGACTCTGCTTGGCTGTGTCGATGGTGTCGTAACGATCTCGACAATCTGGACAGGAACTAAGCTCGCTTCTCGCATCAAGGACAGTAGATGCTACATTGCTGTCATTTACACCATCCCGAACATTATCGCTGTGTTCTTGATCAACTTTCTTCCCTGGGAAAATAAGATTGGCTTACTCTTCGCCCAGTGGACATCTGGTGCGCGTGCTCGCTTTGCGTGTTAGTCCTGTAACTTACTGACGTTCCGTGTTATCAGGTCTGGTAACGAACTATGTCCTCGGGCTCGCCTGGCTTTCTGCCGTGACCGCAGGTCACACCAAGAAGGTAACGGTGAACGCGATTGCGCTCTCCGCGTACTGCATCGGCAACTCTGCTGGCCCTTTTATGTGGCAGGCGCAGTATAGGCCCAGGTAGATATATCTAACCACATTCGTCAGTCCAAATCGTCTCATGCGATATTCAAAGGAATCATCTTCCGTGGACTGTCATTGGTGTCTGCCACGTCGTTTGCATCACAACTTCCTGTAGGTTCAAACTCTGGAATCGGCTTTGAGCTTGTCCGTATCCTTGCCCAGAAGGGACATTCTGTGTATCTCGCGTCGAGGAACGAAGCAGCTGGCCAAAAAGCACAGTATGTTAGCCGTTCTCAGATATTTCCAGCTGTTCAACATTTGATGTCCTGAAGAACTGAACTGAAAGGCGAGGGCCTTGATGTGAAGTTCGTTCAGCTTGATGTAACCGACATCGCATCGATCGAAGCCGCAAAGAATACTATCGAAAAGGCCGAAGGACAACTAGACGTACTTGTTAACAATGCAGGTAATTCACCAGACGTTTGTGAACGAGTCTCCATCTAACGGCAGGCAGGTGCGGCTTTCATGGATCAAGATCAAAATGCCACGACCGTTTCTCCGTCCGTCATCCGTCAGGCTTTTGAGCCCAACTTCTTTGGACTGATCCAAACAACCATCGCGTTCCTTCCTCTCCTTCGTGCATCCCCTCAGGCCGTCATCCTGAATGTCTCCACTGACATGGCATCGAACACAATCCAATCCAAGTCGAGTTACTTGCACGTTGTGGCATATAACACTTCGAAAGCTGCTGCCAACTCTTATACCATAGCTTTGGCCTATGAATTACGGAACGAGAACATCAAGGTCAATGCGGTCACGCCTGGTTTCACGTCGACGAAACTGAATGGATTCCGAGAAGGAGGGAAGACTATCAAGGATGGAGCAGAAATTTTGCTACCATGGGCCCTTTTGGACAAGGATGGACCAACAGGTAGTTATTTCCTTTTTTTAACACATCGCTGTGCTGAACTGAAGGTCGATAGGTCTCTTTATAAATGAGAAGGGCGAGGAAATACCCTGGTGATCTAGGAAGCTGCCCAGTTTTCCCAGCCCCCGATGGTTGAAGTTTTTCCGAGTCGCCGATACATAGTTGTCGAGTACTTTTTGAAGTTTCTGTATTATCTTCGAAAGAGGCTTGAATTTTCAGTTCCTCGTGTCATGCGAGGTGTGTGTTGCTGTGGTGATGCTCTGACGCAATGTCACCTCATGAGCGCGTCGTTTGAAATCGGAAGATGCAGGAAGATGCCTCCTTTTCATGCAATTTAATTTATAGAAGCAGCAACAAGTTTTTCGACCATTTTCACAACATCCACGTTCTCCATTGCACAAATGGCTCTGCCGATGTACCAGCGTGTCCCCGACATTGACGAACACGGAAACAAACCGACACGGCAGCTAGGAACCACCGAAAAGCCTGCGAAATGTCGTCAACGGAAAGACGTCTTGCGCATCCTTGCAGCTATCACTATCCTTTGCTCTCTTATGTATTACGGACTACGCCACGTATCGCGCATTGGTCTTCCTAAAGCCTTCTATGGCTGCTCGAAAGGTCTCCACCGAGCTGCGGGGAAACTTCCTAGCCATTACACTTTACCGTCTGGCGACAAGATTCCTTCGGTAGCACTTGGTGAGTCCTGCTACTCAAACGGATTTTTTTTGGAATGGTACAGACATCTGGTTACCTGTAAGGTGTATGGCAGGCTCCCAGAGACGAAGTTGGCGGAGCAGTCAAGGTGCACGCGACCACCTACTGGCACCTTATGGATCTGACCTTTTATGACAGGCTGCTTTGGAATCTGGTTACAAGCATATTGACGGTGCTTGGAAATACGGCGTATGCGTTCCGTCTGGCTTCGACATCCCTAGGGCTCAACCATGTGTATCAGAACGAAGCTGAAGTCGGTCAGGCTTTGAAGGCCAGCAATGTCTCGCGAAAGGATATCTGGTTGACTTCGAAGGCAAATACAAGATCTACTCCCGCTCTCCTATATTGACTCATGTCTGATCGAGCAGCTTTGGAATACATTCCACGCACCGGAGGACATAGAACCAGTTCTCGATGAGTCACTCTCCCGGCTCGGCACCGACTACCTAGACCTTTACTTGATTCATTGGTTCTGGCGTTTGGCAATCAGTATCATCCTCATGCGACTGACCTAACCTGTGTTAGGCCCGTGGCTATCAACAAAGACGATACACTGAACAAGGCGCTCACTGAGAACCCGTACCCAACATGGCAGAAGCTTGAGGACCTTGTTGAGAAAGGCAAAATTAGGAACATCGGAGTCAGCAAGTGCGTTCCTTTCCGTGTTGAGAGTGTGTTCTTTCTAATTCGATCGTTCAACTGTAGCTTCAATATCCCCAGGTAAACCCTTTTTCGCTCGATTGTGCCATGCGATCTCAATCTCGTGCAGACTGAAGAACCTCACTGCCAATCCGCTCAGGATCAAGCCTGCTATAAACCAGGTACGTCAAGCTCTCTTTGTCTCAAGCGTCTCCACCTCTGAATTCCTCCATTGATAGGTTGAGCTCAATTTCTGGCTCCCCCAACCCGAGCTACTGAAGGTCAGTTATGTTTGTTAAAGTTGCTGCAATATTTGTTGAGCAGGACTCTATTGTAGTGGTCAAAAGAAAACAACATTCTTCTTGAAGCCTACTCTCCGTTAGGAAGTACTGGTAGAGTCGGTGATTCGCTTTCCGTTCCCGAGGTGCCTTGAAACATCTTCCGGCCTGCCTTCCATTCGTTGCTAAAGTTGAGACAGGTGAAAGAAATTGCAGCCGCCCTTAGCATAACACCTGCGCAAGTAATTATATCATGGCATGTTCAACGCGGAGTGAGCCTTTTGACTTTCTTCACCTCTTTCAGCCGCTCATCGGTCGCTCTCCACACGTAGACTGTTGTCCTGCCGAAGAGTGTCCATCCCTCCCGTGTGATCGAAAACCTCCAAAGTATGTTCTATTAAACAAATTTAAACTTGATAGGTTGTCTAATGACTCTTTATCAATGAACAGTTACGAAGCTTCCCGATGCTGCATTCAAGAAATTGGAAACAGCAGCGACGTCTCACAAGCCGGAACGGGGCCTGGATCCGAGCAAGAACTGGGGTGTTGATATTTTTGGACCATCTCGTAAATAAGTTGTTTCCTGTCGTCCATCACCTAGGTGAGCAATGAATAACCGGGTGGAAGTAGGTGCAAATCCTCTGGTGTTCCTGACGTGCATAGTGGGTGTCCAGAACGCCGGGGAAGCACGAGAACAACAGACGAGAGACAGAGAAACAACTGGGCATCGGAAGGACCCATATAGCTGAAAGGTACAAGAAAGAGGGTTGGCATACACAGGCGCTACGCCGAGTCGCATGAGGCTTCCCCGACACGAAGATAAAGTTGAGGGGATGGGGGACAAAGAAGTAGGGTGACCACACAAAAATAGAAGGCGCTGCCATTTCCCAGTATCTCAATCGCTGATTCCAGAACCTGGGAAGAGGGAAGAGAAGGTGAGGTTGGGCGCTACTGCCTTGCTGAGAGAAGAGGATGTCTGAGCAAAACGGCCCATGCATGGGATATGCCTGCATGGTGGGTACGGCAACATGCGGCGGCTGATGAGGACGCGATAGTGGAGAGGTTATGAACATCTTGCCCATTGTTTTACGACATCGCAGAATCGAGATGGAAATGAGGATATCAAGGTTCATTTCGGGTCGGATTCTAACAACGCCGGAAACGTCAGGCCCTTGGGAAATTCACCATTGAGCGCAGTGGTCACCAGGTGGTCACGATACTGGGTAGTGGGTTCGGAAACGAAGGCCATTATGATCATCGTATCCGAAAAAGTCAATCGACACCTTAGCTGCATGAGGAAGATGGTTCTCCAGAACGAAAAACTGAAATGTCGTCGCTCGTCGAATAGACTTTGCTGAGAAAGCGGATGAGGTTTGTTCATGATCGAATCAAACTAAAGGAGACAGATGATTGCGCAGAGTGGGTAGAATTGGATTGAAAGAGTAGGGAAATGAACATCATGAGATTTGAGGGGAATTATACACATCAGTGGATGCTATGTTGCGCAAGAAGGGAGAAAATGAGTTTTGAAGTCTGATACAAGGGCTGCGAGTGCACGAGTCTAATGAGGGCATGAAGACGCTTCCGTGAGAGCCAACAGAATGGTTCTCGGAATACCCTGCGCACGAATACCGCAAGACGTGAGAGGCGATAGAGAAACTTGTGAGAGACAAACTTATTTATAGTAGGGAGGCAGTTTTGGGCCGTCGAACAGTGAGGAACCGTTCGTATGTTTCCTGACACAGTGACATGGTCCGATGTTTGGGATCCCCGACGAAGTGAATATCTTGTGATTGTTGACAGCAGGATTTGTTTTCTCTTCTTGATACGGATGGGTGGGTATGGACTAGTATTGGAGCAACACGGATAAGTACATGAAAGGGCGGCCATGGCGTAGGCTGCAAGAAACACACGGTGACCGTCCCGAGCGTCCGAGATTAGCCAGTATGGTCCCATTGCCAAGCTGTCCTTGCTCTATTGGCGCCCCTGGAGAGCAGACAAGGGAAGCTCACGAGATCTAGAACGAAGGAGGTTGATAGTCCGCGAAGGATGGCGTATCGAAAGCTCTCATGCTTTGACATGTCCAATGCTATTCATATCGGAATCACGACATATTTGCCAGCGCCACGCGGGAGCAAATGAGAACGAAACGTGAGTCCAGATACAATGTGTCGGTGAGTCCTCGGAGAATGGATGAAAAATATATCGACCTGGACAGAGGATTGAACAAGACACACCGCCGCATGAGCGCCGTTGACAGATCTAGAATCAGAGGTTGTCAGCGAGAAGTCCGGCCTTGTGCAGTCTCGAGGAAGATAAAGCGTGGCAATTGTTCTCGGGAATGATATTTCGAAAGAGGCAAAAGCTCGGAATAACGAGGAGGACTGATTTCAGATTTAGACCAGGAGAGTCTACGATAAAAGTTCCCACGATAGGACGCGCCATTGACTTCGTCTATTACGCGGCCTCTCATTTCAACTTTCAAGGGTTTCTGCTGTTCCCTCATCCACGCACATACAAATCGTCCGATCATCCTGACTCATTATCTCGCTCTCGCACACACACTATGCCCAACATGATCTCGCTAGCTCAACCCCAGCAGCGCCAGTTCAATCCCTACACCGAAAACGGGGGCACCATCCTTGCAATTGCTGGTGCAGACTTTAGCGTTATCGCTGGAGACACCAGGCAGAGTGAGGGATATAGTATCCAGACGCGATATGCTCCCAAGGTCTTCCGATTGTGAGTTGTCATTGCTCGGCGAGCAATCCCACCACACTCATCATATGATGTTATCGCAGGACGGACAAAGCGGTGCTGGCTGTAAATGGGTTCGCCGCAGACGGGAATATGTTCGTGAAGAAAGTCAGACAACGTCTTGAGGTGAGCTCAGCTGATTGATTTATTGGCTTGCTAGTTCCCATCTGACTGCCGTCTATCTCAGTGGTACAGACATGCCCATGCAAAGGACATGCCTCTCCGAGCCATTGCACGTCTTATCCAGACGATGCTTTATGCACGTCGTTTCTTCCCGTTCTACGTCTACAATATTCTCGGTGGAATTGAGGAAGATGGTATGTCTGCGCGTGCTTCATTAAATCCGTCTATCGCGCCAACCACCTTGCCCATACATCCCATCTTTGGGCCACTGATCGCAGAACGCTAATGAAATTCCGTGCTTCTTTTGCGTCCAGGAACTGGTGCCGTATACTCATTTGACCCCGTGGGTTCTTACGAACGCGAGGCATGTCGAGCGGCAGGTGCGGCACAATCACTCGTACAACCCTTCTTGGATAACCAAGTAAGTATGAACCTACCTGAGCCACCCCCCACGCACGTCTATGTGTCCGAACCGACTTGATATCTCGTCCAAGCGCGTTCCCGTGGCCTTACCCGTCAGCGGAATCCGATCCTTCACCGATCTATTCCCGCGCTCTTTTAAAACCTTTCTCTCGCTCGTCGCTCTTCGTTCGATTTCTTTCGTTCTGTTTTTTTATCGGTCCTGACACTACTTGTTTTGTCCAACTAGATTTACTTCAAGAACCAAACACCCGCCCCTGGAACTTCACATCCGGTCCATTTACCTCTGGCCACTGTCCTTGCCCTCGTGATCGATTCATTTACGAGCGCGACTGAACGGCACATCGAGGTATGCCTTCTTTATCGCGCGATTCCGATGGACAGCCGTTGATTGAGACCCTCAAAGGTGGGAGACGGCCTAGAAATATATGTTGTTCTTTCCAAGGGCAGTCCTGCTTTCCAGAGTCTAGAAGCCATTCGTGGCGTCCAGGAGTTAACGACAACAGCTGAGGGCGAGAGGGTATTTGTAATAAGGCGGGAACTGAAAAAGGATTGATGAGGGAACGAGTTTTCTACATCTAAATTCTTTCCTTCCTCAGCCTGCACAGAATCGTACACCTGTCAACACGCACTCTCGTCGTGTACTTACTCTCCAATGGGTCGACCTCGGTTCGCGTCTGAATACTTGGCATACTTTCTGTTACGTTTGACATGGTCACATCGTTGCTGTCGGCGTGTCAAGACTCGCTTGCTATACTACTGTTAATGTGCATTCTATAGATGACAAACATTTCGCATTCGTACTGTAGACATGTGTTGCGTGGTATTCGTAGTATCAAATTCCTCGTCATCACTGAGAAGCATTCTCCATATGATTCAGAGACACTGTTATAACAGGTTACAGACTGAACTCTTGCTCTTCCCGGTCATCGTTCGTCGGGTTCTGCTGTGCATTCCCCAATCTACTCTTTCGTTAAGTTTCCTGGTGTGGACAGCACATGGTCAACATTGCCATACGTCGCTAAGCCCAAGAAAGCTCCACGCCAAACAGATCCAAATACCCCTCTTCATCCTTGTCCGAGTCGTCGCTGCGCTTGTCGCCGTCCGTTCTAACACTTCCCCCTCACCCTCACTCCCTCTCCCTTTCCTGCTACATAATTCCCTCGAAAAAACAAGAAATTGAGCCGTACTACGCTCTCCAAACGCACAACATTCATATAGACACACTCAATTCTTGACATCATGATATTCACACCCCTCGTTTGCCTGGTGCTTGCATCTTTCGCACCAGCAGTGTTTTCGCAAGACATCGAATACGATATTGAACACAATGCTACAACCATCGTTGGCACCTGGAGTTCTGGGAGCAAGGCAGTTGTGACGGGGGCTGTGAGTGCTCCTGAGGCTAACGTTTTTCTGAGAAGCTGTTGATGTTTTGCAATTAGGGCTTCGCGAACCCTGCAAATAGATCTTTCACCTATCCCAAAACGACGGGCATTTCGTATTCGTTGTGAGTTTTAACTTTTCGACAGGTAAGACGTTGATGTTTGACCAGGTTGAAACAGTTCGGATGAAGGCTTCTATGAAATTGCACGGTATCGCTTCAACGGAAATGGTAGTTATCTAGCAGCAGCTGCTTCAAGGACGCCAGATTCTGACTGTCTTTTTCAGGTTCCGAGCCAACATGTATCACGGGCGTCATCAGTTGGGTGCATGGGCAATACACGTTGAACGCCAACGGTTCAATAACAATGGTACCCTTTGGTGACGGCTACCAGCAAGTGCAAGATCCGTGTGCTGCCGTCTCGAACTTCATCGAAGACTTCAACTTGACGGAAACGTATAAGCAGTGGCGGATCTTCCTCGACGCAACGGCAGGGCCCAAGCTCCATTTATTCCAGTTCGACGGCGCACCCCTAGCCCCCCAGTTCCTAGTCTCGACCTCCCCGAACATGCTGCCAACACAACTGTTACGAAACAACCCTGCAGCAGATGAAACCACCGGCAACGGAGTCAAGCAGCAGCGGTCCGTTCTGAACACCAATGATGCTGTTGGAAGCCCTCACTGGCTTTCGGGGGCGGTAGTGAGCACGGGCTTGGTGATGGCGAGCGTCGTAGCGTTGCTGCTGTAAAATTCTCTTTCGGTTGGATTTTCTTGGTTTTAGTTGCAGATTTTCATTCTTTCGCTCGCGTTGTTCCTGCTCTCGACGATGAAGGCGTTTCTGCAGCTCCCCCCGTCTTTCCCAGTACCTCTTCGCTATCCATCGCATTATCTGGCTGGCCGCCTTGGACCTCTTGGACCAGATACTCTTTATTCACGCTTTCCCCAACGTCTCCCACCTCTACACTTTAGTTAGTGCCCCCTTCGCCACTCCTCCCCCGATCTTCTTCCTACACGTACCACTTAGCACAGGATACCCCATACTTCAATCGCACCCATTCACATGCATGATGCAGTATATTCGTCTCGTCCGTGTATTTTTGGTTGGGCGTTCGGGATGCGAGAGGCAGCCACTCCTTTGAACTTTCTTGTCATTATACATTATGTGCTCCATACATATTTTCCCGTAGATCGGAACTCATGAATTCATGCGATACGAAGCGGACATCGTCGCATCGCCAGGAGGAACCTCGAAAGTTGAAACTGAACGAGACAGCAGGAGACATTGCGAAACAGTCCGAGTTTCATCACTGATGCTTACGTAATGTTGCGATAATTTTTTCGAACATAGACCCCTGTTGTGACCTTGCCTCTGCACTCATCTTTACACGCGTTTTGGAGCATGTGTCTTGCAGTGCCCTAGACCAATAAAACTGGACGCGTTCTCATGTCATGCACACACACTTCATGGATGAATAGCAAATGGTGAAATAATTTCTTCCACTTCTTTCACAATTTTTTGCTGCCTTTTCAACACCAGTACAATCACTGACTTCGTTCGCCCTTTCTATCCTCCAGATCTTTGGGAAGCAATAACTGAAGTACACTGAATCTCGCGATCGACTTCATGAATTCTGCTTACAGGTGGGCACCGATATATCTTCTTCACCATTCCCTTTCCATGCTACCCCTCCATACCACCCCTCCTGATGAAAACAATCACGGATTTGAGTTTCAACTCGCACGTCCGAGAGCGCAAAACCCATGTGGATTCCTCCGTTGCCTTCCTTCTGACCCATTTCTGTTCACCCATTGTCATCTTATGTCGTCGGATGAACTAACCCTTTTCAAAATTATAGCCAGCCATGGTCATCACGTTAAAAGACTGTTGTTCCAACCCGCGTATGCATTGTGAGAGTGACAACGATTGAGGTGGGTTGAGATTCCCCGCTAATTTTATGATTCAAACAATTACGGATGAAAGAGTTTCGACTCCTGTCCGAGAGCGCAAAACCCCATGTGGATCTTTCCGTTGCCTTCCTTATGACTTGTCCACTTGATTGCCTCGTCACATCTCTTGCTCTTAGACTCATACCTCTATTTTTCTTAGTGTCCCACACCCTTCACATCTAGGCATAGCAGAATCTCGAACTAAGAGAAAGGTGAGCAATCCTTCTATAATACTGTTATCGCGAGGCCTTCCTCTTCTCCTTGATGAAACGAATTACGGATATAATGAGTCTCATGACTCGCACGTCCGAGAGCGCAAAACCATGTGGATTATTCCGTTGCCTTCCTTCTGATCTGTCCTTCTTGCCTCCTATCCTTTTTGTGACCTCATATTGATCACCTGCCTGTACATAGGACGTCCTTTAGCAGAATTCCCGTAGTATCAATTCCTGCGTATTCCAGGCGCTGAATGTCGATCTTTCTGTGTTCCTTCGCCCCGACGAAGCCACCTGTGGACATCGAACCCTGATAGCCTTCACGCAATTACCATTAAACCCGCGCTGGTCAATAAGATCAATATCTCAACATATATCTGCTGTCGTGCACATTCTGGCGGACATAAGGTGTGAACTCAAAGCTCGCAGGTCCTTCCTTCGCATCGCATTCTTTTCCGCCTTGAAGCCTCATCTGACCGCTGGTTTCTTATCACTTTGAGTTCTCTGTTCATGCGCAATCATGTTCATACTTTATCCTTCAACGCCATGTACTACGAAGTATCCATGTCCTCCGGAATGGAAATGCCAATTACCCTCTTGGCCAGTGCCACTTCTAGAATACACACCTTCTCGACCCTCGCACCTTAGTTCAGGCTGTTAATAGCCCGGTTTCCTATGCAGTTCCAATGAAGTGAGTACTCGATGCCTACATCTTCACCATCAGTGGCGTCGCGCGTGGCGGTGGTCGTGTTTACAAGAACGTTTGTTTCAGGAACGGAGGCTGCACAGGCCCAATCGCTTTAAGGCTAGGCGAAACGGAAGTCGTGCGTTGCATACAAGCTCCCCTCGACTATCCCTCGAATGGTGGCTCATGTAGTGATTTGTTCAGCCGCTGCCCTTTACGCAAAATGACAGCAGAAGGTAGAGATTCGCGAACGACCTCATCGCTTCATTTCAGCGAGATTCTTGCGAATTCCAGCGAAGAAAGTATCAGCTGCGAGACGCCACAGAGTCCACAAAAATATGGCGGTTTTCGGATGATTGATACGTTGGATGTGAAGGCAAGGTCGCCGCGCAATTTTTCCGAAGTGGCCCAGGCATATTTATATCCTGATCGTACTGATCTCCTTTTGCTGTTCACGGCCTAGAGTTTTGTGATTCGAGGCATGTATTGTTGGTGCGATGTGTCGGACAATCGGAGTGGTTGGTTCTCACCATTGTGGTACTGTCTTGTAAAAAGACGACAAATTAGTCATTCCAGCCATTTGAGTCCAATAGTCTGGATAGCTCAACCCATATTTTAAACGAATGCTGCTTCACATAAAGCATGCTGCCGTCTATGGTGGGCACTATGCGGATCAATAAAGCGACTGAACTGACAGTGAGAAGAGGATAGATTGGGTTTGGGGTGCAAACATATTTGTTGCGAATGCAACACATATCCTGCCGATGCTGCACCGAGAACTAAGTCCACACGGCAAGCGGGACGGTTGCTGTTCGTGACATGATTGCCCAAGTATGGATGGGGTCTGACATGACAGCTCGATGGATGGCAAGCCGTCCGCCACGGAAAGGATTCAAAATTGCCGAGAATATATTAGTGGTGCTCCTGGTAGTCGGGAGTCTCCTCCGCCAGATATAATAATCTCGAGGAAATGAACCCGAGGGGATCAAGTGAGTGATCGCCCATGCAACAGTTTTCGGGTTCTGAGGAGTTAGTGTCAGTATGATGCATACGAGCCAGCACAAATGACCAGCAGCTTAAATTCTCGCCTTCGACGGGCCATGCACGCACTGTGACCATATGCAGCAGAGTTACGAGACGAGTGATCCTAGTGAGTTCTCAGCAGCCAACCGACAAAAGCCCGGATAGCATCTCGATATCAGAATTATAGGTAGTTGAAAAGCCGTGAATCGTAGATCTCACTGGGGGCCTGTCAAGATATGCTGGCATGGTTTACCGGCACCAAACCACATTTCGAGACCTGAATGGTAGATTTATTTGGTAAGTGGGCCTTCCTGGTTCGTCGGCTCACCTGTATGCGATACTCCTACATCGTCATATCCTCCGTGGTCTCCGAGACTCACAGCGGGCTTCAAGGTCACACGTGGCCGAGAGGAACATGATGATAGTAAAAGCCAAGCCCCGTGGTATGATCAAACACCACGGTCGTAAAGAGACGCGCAGAGAGGACGACCTCTTCAGGGGCTACAAGATGTGACCTCTGTTTCAAGGTCTGTGGGAGTGAGAGGGCCATCAAGTTTCGGAGCAGAGAGCCACCAGTGAAGAACAGTCTGTCTTGCGGCGTTTAGGTAAAATTTGTATACATGTCAGTGCAACAGCACTCCGTAAGAATAGAGTTTCGTCGTCGCTTGACATCGATGGTTGGGCATGGCGATGTTTAGGACAATTGCAATTTGCAACACTTCGTTGTGAGGTGAATCGTGAAGTTGTCTCGGCTGGCGTTGAACATTCGGAATGAATAAACGAATCAACTAGCGGTTGAAATTCAGCAAATTCATATCATGGATATCCCGGATATGAAAACAAGGGTGTAAACCATTCTAATTTACCTCTGGGTCAAGTCAATGTCTTCAAATTTATATGCTTTGCAACCAGTTGTGGTTGTCGGAAATCTCAAGAAGCGTTGTTTGGGTATCCCTCTTGTTCCAAACATTCGCAATTCGCAATTTCTTGTCCAGTCCTGAGTGAGAGTCAGTCACGGCGCCAGTGGTTGGATCTGCGTAATGATATTTACCTTAATGGCTGCAAAATTGCTGTACTTGTCACGCAGACTGCTGCCAGTATGTTTTCTATGCTTCTCGACATGAGTAGATCTCAACAGGTCGCTATGCTATAGTTCCATGATTTCTGGCTCAATAAGTTGACTCTAGTCTCTCTCCCGGGATTTCACCGGCACAAGCGAAGCTTTGCGGTCGATTATGTTGAAGTGGAAGGAGTCTTCATATCCCGAGAAATGTCCGATCGGGTTTCGCAAAAGGTTCTCGTATATGCTGTAAGCACTATGTAAAGCAGTAAACGATGGGGTATCGAAAAACTGTAAAAGAAAAAAGGTTGGGTGTTGATGTTACATTCAAGTTGTACGAATGGAGTCGGAAGAAAAGAATTTACTCATCGCATGAATTCGGTCATGATCAGAGGTCAAAGCGCTGCAGGATGTCGTCTGGCAAGCAGCTCTCGTCGCTGATTCTCTCGAACACCTTCAGTTCCCCGTCTTGGCAAACAAGACTAAGTCGTCCTCTCTCTCCATGTTTGACTGCGAGGGTCAAGATAACATCCAGAACGCGCCTCAACTTCTTCAGGTCAGGCTGTATTTTGTCTGCTGCCAAGCTCTTGAGCTCAGGCGATTCAAGCTGACGCTTGTCCACCCGTGTAAAACGACCGCGCTGGTGAACTGCAAGATAGTGATGCGGAGTTTGCGAGAGAAACAGCTGAGGGTAACTCTCCTTGAAGTCGAAAACAGCTGCATTGCGCTCGGAGCGTGTAGTCAACTCCACGAGCGCAGACTGGGAAACTTCAGAACCACCAGGAATGATTGTGATTTTTTGCTTGTTGTCAGAGGTAGAGGACGGTGTAGTTGAGCCAAGAGTAACGCCAGATAACGCCCCAATCAGGTCATCCACATTGGCAGACGATCCTGTCTTCGACGTCTTGACTGATGTGGACTCTACAAGTGCGGCAGGCGAGATACATGCATCTACCTCAAATCGGACGACCATTTTCAGCCCGTTAAGATCCTGTGTTGATGGCGTCATGTCAGTAACGTCACCAGGCGCTGAAAGTGAGAAAAACCTACATAATGGATAATCCTATGATGAGCCACACCATCCTTGGATCCTGCCGCTGGACGTGTAGAAGCTTTCTCGAAGTTGAAACCAAATGTATATCCTGACATTTGCTCCTTATAACGATTCTCCCATCGATTAAAAAGCACGGTATGCTTTCCAGCAAGCTGCAGGTCGATCCTAAAGTCGTTGATGGTGCCGCCTGCGATCCACCTCAATAGTTTTCTGAGATTGTTGCGGTCAGTGACAAAATCAATTGAAGACCAGTCAATGTCGTCGCCATTGCGTTTAGACATTTCATCTACCGCTGCCATCAGAGGAAGAAGAACAGCATTGGGGCATCTATAGCCATTCTGATCCTTGAATGACATCCCGTCATCGGCATGCACCTGATAAGGGAGTGGTTTGTTCAACCATATGGGAGGAGAGCCTGATGAAAGTAGCGATCAGGGCAACGTGACCGACATGGATATTTTTCGTCACCATACCAGGAACGATAATAGTCGGAACCGGCGTCTCCACCCAATTGTACGAACCAACGTAGCGAAGATTAGTGACTTTGATTTCTTTGTCGGTGTTCTGAGGTTGAGGTCGGGTGATGGACTGCAGAGGGGACTTGACTAAACCATGCAAGATATCACGCTCTGGGATAAGAGTCGAAGAGGGTTTATTGAAAAGCGGGGTGTGCGATGAGGAACCCCTCGGCATTCGACCGCGGTAAGAGTATCCCGACATTGGGGATGATATTGTTCTGGGTAGACTAGTCCATGACTCAGGACGCTTTAAGACACAAGACGAGCGCTAAACCTGAAGGAACTTCCCGTCCGCGAGGGCGCTCTTGAACACGCGTAGAAGTATAGAAACCTAAACCATTCAGGGTTCTGTGTGCAAAACATCTATCAATATCGCAAGAGCTCACAAGCCAGCACATATATGGGAGTTTGAACACATGACAAGGTCGATATGGAGCTCATGAGGACGATTTAGAGCCATGTAGAGCGTCAATCACTTGTGGTGAGCCCCCATAAGCCCGAGAAGTTGGGTAATGAGAGTGCTGCTGCTGCTGCGCTTCATTTTAGTGGGAGGCGTGGATGGAGCTCTTCTGAAAGACTAAGATAGATGCTGAGAGGCTAGATATGATTCTCCAGTAGTGTTTATTCTTCAGCCACTGGTGTTCCTGTGGTGTGAGAGGATCCGAGCGGGAGGCGCTTATAGGTCGAAGCACTTTCGAACAGACGAACGTTTTCGACGACTCAGAATGGCAGCCAGGAACTTGAACCTTAGTGCACGTGGCAATGATCGATAAAGGTGATCGGCAACGACACAGCCACTGCACGCCTCCATTGAGTCACTGGGTGATCAAAATTTCAGCCTTAGCCTAATTTCCGATATCATTGAGCTGCCTATAAAAGACAGCCGTTCATTGCCTGTCTATCCCCAAAGATTCACTGACACAGAGGACCACAATGAGTACGTTAATCATGCAGGCTGAACGGATGCAGCCTCACTCACAACAAGATTAGATGCAGAATCTCTTGATGGACGGTTGTTGTTCGCTATTCCGAAGAAGGGTAGGGTGTCGAGCTGTCTTCGAGATCATATTTTAACTCACGCGATACCGCAGGCAGGCTCTATGACAAGTGTATATCACTGCTAGCAGGTCAGCTACAGATGGGTCCTTTCCACGAACCGATCGATTCAACATCTCTGCAGGGGCGGATATACAATTCCGAAGAAGCAATCGGTTGGATGTCTGTGTTGTTTTGAACCATCCTATTGCCCTGTCAGTCTTGCAGCACACTATTTCGTTTGGAAACTCAATCTTCAACCAGCGTATTCCTTCCTGCATCAGACATCCCGTCTTTCGTTGGTAAAGGTGATGTTGATCTGGGCATCACCGGACACGATGTTATCTTGGAATCGCAGATGGATGGTCTCGTTACCGAAGTCTTACGGCTTGGCTTCGGGAAATGCGCCCTTCAGGTCCAAGTTCCGGAAGCCGGTCCCATTAAAACTACAGAGGACCTCGCTGGAAAGCGAGTTGTTTCCACTTTCAAACATCTTTCTGCGGACTATTTCGGCGCAGTGGATGCTCGTCTACAACTCTCCGAAGAAACGAAGACGAAAATTGAATATGTAGGAGGTAGTGTCGAGGCGGCGTGTGCGCTTGGACTTGCTGACGGGATCGGTGAGTCATCAGAAGCTTGGGGTAGTGTCCATCTTATTGATTACATAGATCAGTCGACCTTGTTGGTGAGTTGACACGAAATGACTAACCCTGGTATCGTCGTCCAACCGTTCTTTACAGAATCAGGGGATACGATGCGGGCCGCTGGTCTCCACGCGATCGCCACAGTCCTTGAAACGGAGGCCGTCCTCATCAAATCGAATCCTCCGAAGCACCCTCATCTCGCACCCCTCATTGAACTCATCACAAGTCGCATTGCCGGCGTAATCGCCGCCAATAAATACGTTGTATGCCAATACAACATCTCCCGGGATAAACTCGCGGCTGCGACTGTCATCACGCCAGGGAGAAAGGCCCCAACAATAAGCCCTCTTGATGAAGACAACTGGGTTGCGGTCAGCGCTATGGTCGAGAAGAGCAAAAGTGCAACTATCATGGACGAGCTGGTAAAGGCTGGGGCAGAAGATATCTTGATCTTTGCTCTGAACAACTGTAGAGTGTAACGTAGACTGACAGAGATAACATGTTATTTTTAACCATCATGCAGAACGGTATCTTCCTGACGCAATGTTCATCCGACCCTTTCTCTCCTTGCGCCACTTAATCTTGGAATCCTTCCACAACCGTTGATCACTCTTCTTTTCATGATAGGGGAACTTTGCGAGCACACCTCTGCAGCGCCCTCCCATTATTCACCCATAATAAATTTAGTGAGTCTGTCAAACTTGTTAATTTTTGATGAGTTTTTGAAAACCATTCGTCCAGGGGTTTGTGAACTTCGAGCATACTCGCACGGGATCACCTAATTCAAGCTTGCGAAAGAGTTGTTTTTGGCTATTTCTCTCATTGAATTGCATCTACTCGCTCGAGCCAGTTTCCCTTATGGCTCAAGTCGGCGAATTTTGAAACCGATGAAGTTTCACCAATGCGCTTTGGTCTGACGCAGCAGGACATCGACCTCCTCGAAGACATGCTCCTTGCAGTTTCGCACCCCGGATCACCGACCTACGGCCAGCACTGGACTCCTGCACAAGTGATTGATACATTTGCGCCCAGCGGTAGCACCATCACAGCCGTGACCGAATGGCTTGTCAGTGCTGAAATTTCTCGCGATCGCTTGCGCCTAAGGCCAAACAAAGGAGGGATCGAGCTCAATGCGACCACTGGTGAAGTATAGGGGCTTCTCAATGCCGCGAATACTGTGTATACAATCATTCCTCTGGTAACCACCAGTTTGGTAAGTGCTGTCGATGCTTATCCTCGATTTTTATTCTTACGCACAGCTATATAGGTTGCGAATCATACTGTTTGCCAGCTCATGTAGTTCCGCATATCGACCTTATCAAGCCCACAGTCCATTTCAACCACCGGTTTGCACCTCCAATTTTTGCTAAATATGCGGGTGGCTTTGGTGTTCGAACAGAGGTCTGAAAAAATCTTACAAAATGGTGGCAATCATCCCGTCGATGGAGAATGGCGATTTCGCGCGCTGTACGCGGTCAACTGTCAACTACACACCCGTCGCGACCTCGCAATAGATATGGCATTACCTAGGTTAGTCAATTTTGTCATGAGGTCTGTATGCTTAAACTTCCCATCTAGTTGAATTCGCTCCCCAATTCTTCCTAGGCGGCGATCTAGACTTGTTCTTCAGGCGCATCTCCAGTCCTATTGTTAATTTCTTTCTTACCGAGGTCATCCATATATCTTTCACCGAGTCTAGTCGGAGTTCGACCTGAAGCGGTGCAAGTTGTTGACCATTTCGACAACCTGCAGATAGTTATCGGACTGACAGCATTGTTGGCTCGTTGATCACTTTGATGAACGATGGTAGAATGCCGCAGACACATTGCCATCCAGCTGTAAGATTAGATCAATTTTACCTGACCTACATCTAGCACCCGATTCAGACATAATCCGCACAGTTCGCGGGCGCGTTTAATGATATTGTTTCGGGCGTAGTATGTATGTCTTCATGCACCCCCCTTCTGTTTTATCTCACACTTACGTCGTAACCTCGTCCTAGAATGAAAGAACTCCCAGTTTCACCGCGTGTCCTTACATTTCATAAGCATACTAAATATGTAATCGCAATGCTGGACTAGCGTCTTTACGGACTGTGTATCTGTCAATATCCCACCAGCTATTTCCTGGGCCTGTCACTGAGCTGTGGAAGGTCATTCATTAAGATCAAACTCTTCCACTATGTTACCATCCCGATGTCTGTTATAAACATATCGCCCAGAAGTGTCTTTGAGCATGAGGCGGCGGAGGAAGAGGTGATCTTTCAAAAACCGCTGACCGACAAACAAAGGTTTCTCGATTGTGAAGAGTCGTTGGCCATACGATTTCAGCGTCAAACTCAGGACCTCTAATTTCGAAAATCTTGACAGCGCTATTGACAGGTCGTCTAAACACTGCTGCGGCAGATGCGCCTTGAAAAAGATGCTTTGAATGGGGGTCAAATGATCGGTAAATCGACTTACGCGGCCGTTAAAGATTGCGGTGTTGGTGTACGAGAGGACCTTCAAATAAGGTGCAGCTTCGGCAAGTTGACTCAAGAGTTCGGCTGGGGTCAATGTGTTCAAAGTCTCAGCGGTGTGGTCAATTCGGACCCGCGTGAGGGTTGGGGTATAAAGAGCGAGTGTGCTGATGACCTCGCACTCTCGCTCTCCGGCGGTAAGACCACCCATTTTGAGATAGATTTGCTGAATTGGTCGAGATTCCGTGAAAGATTTAAGTGCTGACGCGTGGGCCTTTAAAGTAGTGAGATGAGGCAGTATGGTGGGTTCGATCGTACAGCCATAGAAAGTCCCTGCTTGCGTCCATTGCCGAATTTCAGGATGCCGTGAAAGAAAATGAATGACAGCTGATGGAGGGAACACGAAATTTTTGAAGACAACTAGGTCCGGTGTGCATTCATCGAGGAGCCATGAATAGATGGGATGCATCATTGCTAGGGGATGTCCTACTAAGACGAGCGTTCGAAGGTTCCGAAGTGTTCCAAGCGCCTGTGATATCAGTCGGAGCGATGGAAGTAGCATGTGTGGAACTACGAGAAAGGAGACATCGAATCTCAGTGTCAAAGCTCGCGCGGCTGCTGCTTTCCGTGAGTCATTCAAAATGGTAGTCGCCCATAGAACTGGCGCTCGTGTGTTCTGCGCGATATCGACAGAGCGGTAGATGATCCGCTCTGCCTCGACGCGGCAGATCCGGGAAGTAAGGGCTAGGTTGTATAGATCTTCTGTGTCTGTTAACCATTCGAATATAATCCTGTATAGTTCTGGGGGAAACGCGCGCCGGGGTTGCGCTTGCCCGGTTGGTCGCTTGAAAATTGAAGGTTTCGAGGCAGCGGATATCGAGGAATTCTTGTCCCATCCTGAACCGATAAACGGATCAACGATGGCCCTCCACGATGCTCGCCGGCGACTGGGTATCGTAGAAATCCTAAGGTCCAAACGGTCCACCGATCAGCTGTTGTCACCTGGTCATATTTTCATCAGAACAAAACGATGGACATACATGCAGGATTATGGGGGTTGGCGGTCAAAGGAGAATGGCCGGTATTCAACCAAGCCCTTTCTTAAACGAGAACAAGAAGAGAAGAAACGAATACAGAAATGCACCGGAGGACATATCGCCGGGTTCGATGATCGCCAAGTCAAGTTATGGCCACCGATGCAGGCGGAAGACAGACATGATGCAGGGCGTAAGTAATACATAATTGTAAGTAGACCCTGAGGTTGAACGTTGAACTTTGGCCTATCTATCCTTCGCGTCTGGATAGTCAATAACACGTCAGCGTTGTCTCGTCCTTGTTGACACTCGGGCGTTGAGGCTTGGACTCACTTTGACATCATCAGACATTGGCTTGGAGATCTGAGCAGAGAAAGACGCCGAATTGTGAGAGTTCCGACAGGCAAAAGTAGATCATGTGTGGGCACTAGAACACAGGCGCTGAAAGGATTAGATCACTTCAGTGCAACGGATCCTTACTTCAGACCCTTATTACTCACCGATGATATTGTACGAAGTACTTAAAGCAAGTGGCGTCTGGGGAGTTCTGCCACTGTGACACTACTTAGTACTATCTTTGGAGAATAAATTCTATCGGAGGAATATACCTGGTAATATTGTTGGAAGGTCTGTCATTGGACAGATAGGCCTTCTAAATCTCTCGCTCGAGATGTCATGACCTTTGCCAGGTTAAAACGTTGCAACTGCCTATTAGGCCAATAACCATTACGCTCCGACTCCATATGTTGGCGTCTCTCGCTACTTTACGTCGAGACAATCAAACAGTCCTTAGCTCAATATAACAATATCGAGAATGGGTTACATTACCTTAGGGTTGCGACTTGGACTGGGCACGTAATCCGGAAAAAGCTGCGATCTTTACAAGGGTGGGATGATGGTGAATTCCAACCGGAGCTTCGTCTGACATCCAAGATCAAGATGTCAATTTTCCCTGTTCCATTCAATGCGCAACATAACGTTGACGCTCAACTCCCATTGAGCCCTCATCAAAAGAGAAGCAGATTTCGTATTCAGGACTGCACCAAGGCGCTATGATCTGGATACAAGATTCTTAAAATACGAGTCACAAGAAACGTGGGTACATTCAAAATTCTGTCTATCAAGCTTTCTACCCTATTAATCGGTCGCCTGCAGTTTAAATAACGGGCTCGCCGCACACCTCTACAGGCCTCATTAACTTCCATCTCATGGCAGAATACACCTCCGACACCTTCAAGCCGCTATTGAATCGATTGGTTCAGACCCCGGAATATTTCACTCCGGACGACCTGAAGTCGGCTCTTCACCATCTCTTCACCCCCAACGCCTTGCACCCAGCACAAATTGGCGCATTCTTGACTGCGCTGCACGTACATCGTGTGGAGAGAAGACCAGAATCCCTTGCAGCCGCAGCCTCAGTTTTACGGGACAAATCTCTCAAGGCTGCCGTACTGGACGCCGAAAATGATTTCATAGTCGATATCGTTGGAACCGGCGGAGATGGGCATAACTTATTCAACGTGAGCACTACAGCTGCTGTGGTTGCTGCAGGTGCTGGTGCGCGCGTTATCAAAGTGAATCACTCTTACGACACGCCGCCGTATTATCTGACTGTATTTTTTTCTAGCACGGAAGTCGAGCGTCTACATCCTCTTCAGGATCGGCCGATCTACTCGAATCTCTCGACTGCCTTTTCACTGCCCCTACACCAGGGACCCCGATGCCCATCGCTCGTGTGCCCTTCACCTTTATCCTGGCTCCCCACTATCATCCCTCCCTCGCCTTTATCGCACCATACCGGAAAGCACTTCCATTTCGCACAATGTTCAACGTTCTCGGTCCCCTTATCAATCCCGCGCGACCACGCGGAATAGTACTGGGTGTCGCAGAGCGTGAGATTGGTGGGACCTTCGCTAAATCTCTGCGCGATGGTGGCGTCGAGCGCGCACTAGTTGTGTGCGGATGCGAAAGTCTGGACGAAATTAGCTGCGCCGGGCCTACATGGGCTTGGGAACTACAGGATGGAAACATCACGGAGAAGACGTTGCACCCAGACCAATTTGGTCTCCAGGTACATCCACTGTCTACTGTCGCAGGCGGCACCCCACAGGAGAATGCGGCGACATTCAAAACCCTCCTTACATCGGGGGATAAGATTCCATCCGAATTGAAACCTGTCCTTGATTTTGTGCTCCTCAACGCTTCGGCCTTGCTGGTCGTAGCTGGATTGGCGGAGGATTATGTCCAGGGAACGAAAATGGCTTTGGAGAGCATAACATCGGGTTCAGCGTGGGATGCCCTTGAACAATTCCGTGATGCAGGAAGACAAGCCGCAGCCAAGCTTGCTCTTCTGGACGGATCTCCTTCGACACTTTAACCAGTACTTTTGGTCAGTACTGTATGCATACATAGACATTGAAACTAGAAAGGCGGCAGATTCTTTCCTCACGTCGTCCCTCTTGACAAGAGCCAAGAATAGCTTGCTAGCTATTGCATCCCTTGCAGATGCAGTTTACATTCACACAATAAAAATTTCAACAACTTTATTACACAACATCCTACATCTTGACAAAGACATGTATCCAAAAGCGTGAACAGAAGATGGCCTGGGTTATTTGATTTTAAACGAGCTGTATCATAAAAACATTCATGAACAACCAGGTTGTCCATGATTGATTCAATCGCCAGCAGATAGACCATCGAATACAGGTACGCCCCGCAAACGATAATCAATTCACCCCAATAGCCGTAACCGACTAAAGGATCTGAGAGACTCTCAAGGAACCGTCTCAGTCGAGTCTAAGTGAAATCAAAATGAGTGACTATGAGAGAACAAACAAGATAAGACTTACAATGAGTCTTGCAATAAAGCAAACCCAAAACTCTGGCAGCCGTCATGATCCGCACTACACAGGGGTTGCGTAGGGATGCCGCGCTCTCGCAGGAAGGGCCGACTACGCACACGAAACTTTAGAACGACTTGAGATACGGACTGCCACGAAACTCACTGTGCGGCCAAGTACTTCATAGCACTTGCCATCGTAGCACGCCTCCACCGCTTGAGATACTGGCACCTGTGAGGCAGATCATTAGTAGATGCCATTGGCCAACGCGTAGTATAAACCGTACCTCGCAAGCAAGCTGGAAGACAAGACAATGAACGCTGGGGGATATTCTCTCCAAAGATCCTCTAATGGTTGTTTAGGATCTTATACTCTGGCAGATTTAGGGCAGGTAAACTGTGACGGAGTCAGCCGAAATGCACAGACCAATGATCGCTCGGTCCGAGATCACTCCCAAGTCCCACAAGTTCGACGACTTACAGCCATTTTCTGAACGTTACATAACGCATTAAGAAATGGGCGAACTTACATATATCACAGGAGATCTGTTCTCTGCACCAGAAGACAGCATTCTCGTCCATGCATGTAATGCCCTCGGTTCATGGGGAGCAGGAATCGCGCTCGCTTTTCAGGATCGTTATCCTACTCAGTTCGCGGTATATAAAGCGCACTGCAAAGAACATGGACAATCGCTCGTGGGGACGTGTCTCCTAATACCTGGCGATAGACATCATATCGCGTGTCTCTTCACGTCTCGTGCATATGGAAAGCGCAAGGACAAACTAAAGGAAATCCTTGTCGCGACGAAGTCTGCCGTTCAGGATCTTGTGGGACAGAACAAGCCCATGAAACAGCTGCATGCTTGGTATATGTGTTGATATAGTCATGCGACGCGTTGTTTTAACTTTTAGCGTTATATGTGCAGCCGTTTCAATTCAGGAAAATTTGGCGTTCCTTGGGAAATGACGGAAGCTGTCCTTACAGAAATCGATGTCACGATGACGATTTATACGCCGGCCAGTGAATTTGCGAGCAAATGACAGCATTCGGGTTTTCAAACGCTGGTACTTATGACGACCATTGACCGCATGATACAGTGATATCTACTTCAAGCATGTTCATGTATAGACTCAAGGGATTCATTCGCGAAGCTCGTTCATGGCATTGACACTCGTTCAAGCCGCCATTCCTGCGAAGATCACAGTATGTAAGTGCCATTACATTGTTTTCGCTAGCAGCTGTTCACATACAGTAGAGGCCTTCGATATACCACGATGCGAATGCATGGGTCATCATGTCAATCCGCTCCTTAGGTTGATCGTTAAAGGACTGAACATGTAAAGAGGATTGGTAACTTTGCCAATGGGGGAAAGAAGAAAGGACGTACCGGGAGGTCTCCCCCCCCCCTTCCCCCAACTAGTGCCCAGAATCCATTTGTCACACTCCTCCCCTCGGGTTTCGGCTAGAAAATTAGGACGAGGATGGGATTGAAGTAGTTAAGAGTCGACACATCCCCACTTTTCATATCAGGCGACGTTTTCGCCAGCATGTCTTTAACCTTTGAGCGTTACTGATTTCATCCACCATTCATGTTGTCGCGGGGTGGTATTGCTGGTACGCTGTTCGTATGTATGTGGATAACGAGGCCTCGATTAGCAAACGGAAACACGGAGGATGAAAGGCAGGGGTAAGTGCTCGCGTCCTAGCCTTGGTAAAGAGGCAGCAGGACCTCGCTCGTCAGGACGCCCCAGCCTTCAGAAATAATGGTTTCTGTCGATATAGTGTGTAACGGGTTCTACTGATCAAGCGAGCATGGAGGCTTACCAGTGACGTACGTATGATGGATGTCTAGAGCTTACAATGCGAATGCGACGAGGTTGAGAGATGGAGGGAGTCTTGAAAGACAGCTGTGGGAGGGAAAACAACAGATAATGAGCGCGAACAAGGGTAAGTATGTAAGGAAGGAAGGAAAAGGGTGTATCGTTGAAGGGTCAAAGGAATAGGAACATGTAAATGAAACAAGTGAAAGGGAGGTAGAATCATGGGGCTGGAAAGAAGATGGTTACCGACATGGAGCGAGGTTCAACGTATTTTTATACGTCGAGTCAGCCACCCGCGAGCGGCTGACTCTTATTAGACTAGGTTGAGACCACATGTTGTCAATCTGGACAATTGGCTGCAGGGCGGAACAAGGTCGATCTGGTGGTTGAGAACATTACACCTAGTGGCTGGCGACTGACGTGCCACCACGAACGTTATCTGCCGAGGACCTGTTATATTGAACACATATGATTGAGCATTTTTGGGAAGTGAAATATTGGGATATATGTACAGTCTGAGAACGTTACACGAACGGAAGAGTGGAGCTCAACGGTACCTGGATGCATGCAATAAAAGGGAAAGAAACTAGAATACCTCGAAGTTATCACAGATGAACCAATCCTCGCCAGGAATCCGCTTGCATGTGTACCTGGCTTCTAAACGCAGGAACACCACAATAACGAATCGCAAGCTAGACGAAGCCTCAAACGCCATTGTCACGAAATCAGTGAAGTCGATATCTCGGCAGGGAGCAGAGGACATCTTCGGGTCAAATACGATATTGAAGACGCGGAGACCACGCTGATGGAACAAAACGTCCTCCATCCACCTTGGAAGGAGAATGTACGCCTACAAGACGAAGTCCATAAGCAAGAAGCACGGAAGGCAGCCACCCCCATACCTCATTATTCGGATCGAGGTCCAGTGCATGGGAAGTAAGGTGTGTAAGATTTGGACATAGGCAGGCCAGTCCCTTCCCACCGACGTGAAAGAAATGTTCAGGACGAGCAAGGAGCCGCTGCACGCCCATTTTTGCAGTGGAAAATCTGAGGCACTGAAGAATGCCTTCGTTGCAGTTCATGTCAGCTTCATATACAGCCACATCACGGATGGGTCTGCCTGGCAACAATCTCTGCACTGCCGATAGTGGTGCAGCAAGTGCGACCAGCTGCGGAAGGACCTCTATTGATGGAGTAGTCACGTCATGGTTCAGATGATTCAACGAGAGATATCGTAGCTCATGCTGCCCAGCGAGAAAATTAGACACCTCTTTCTGCGGTCCAAATCCACATCTGAAGGTCTGAAGTTGAAACGGGCAGGTGTTGTCCTGCGGAAGAATCCACGAGCCAAAGATACCGATCATTAAGATCAGTGTACGGAGTTGTGGCATGAGTGACAAGGTATATTGGATGGTTCCGAGTGCCCCGGACGCGTCTGTGTTTGAGAAAAGGATGAAACTATTGACGCGTGCAGCGAGGTCTGGCTCTTTCCCGAGAGCAAAGCATGCTCTGAGGACATTTCGACCATTGAGATGGAGGTGACGAAAGAGCGCGTTCCTCGCATGGGGGTATATCAATTTACTTGTGCGACAAAACGATGCGAGGTCTAGGTTACTGGTGCGGTCGAGGATGGAATCCAGGATGTCAAGGGGGATGATCATGATCATGGCTCGCTGACGATGTCTGTAGCAGATACCGATACTGATAGCGGATTTCGGAAATATGTTATTATGTAATAAAATATTCGAGCCTCTGTGTTCAACTCAACCCATTCTACAGGCCTCAGAGCCTTGCATCTTTGTT
>JABCKG010007655.1:15653-34953 GCA_018851835.1 Hypsizygus ulmarius | reverse complement strand
TGACATGTGCGAGCACTTTAAATGGCTCAGATCAACCAAAAAGCCCTTTCAATTACATATCTTGGGGTGTAAAAAAATAAATTTTGCCTCCGCCCAATTTGGCAGTTGTCACAAAGAGGTGGTGGTTAAGTGAACGGCACCATAGACACGAGTTATTCGCAACATAACTGACGCGGAGAACAATTCTCAATAGGAGGCTGGAGCTCTATGGTTTCTGTAATTCGATGCTGACAGGCTGATCAAAGGACTCTTCTTCGAATTCATAGTCATCCGAATCCACGAATACAATTTTGACGCCAGCGATGGCAAGCTTAGCGTGGTCGTCAGACGACAGATCGTCGATTGCTTCAAAGCATCTCTTTTCGAGTCCCACAGCCGACGCTCCTTTGTGTTGACGCATAATCACTAGGTCAGCAAAGGCACTAGGATCGACATCGCGACATTCCATCTCCTTCAACAACGGGCACGGAGGTGGGAGCCGACTTCCATCGGTGGTGGGAGGTGGCATAAGGGCACGAAGGGCATCCGCATGGGTACTAAACAAGCTCAAACGTGTCAAGCTACGAAGTTCATGAAATAGACGTGAAAAGGTGGCTTCGCTAGAGCTGATGCCAATTAATCGGAGAGAGCCAATGCGATCTAAGGGGATGGGGAAGGGAGAAGAAGTGGGGTCCGTAGGGAGGATACCGGTTGGATGGGTGATTGCGAACCACTGAAGGATAGGGGTCGCGTCGCGGGTATGTGGCTCGTGAGGATCCAAGGCGAAAGAAAACTCCTCCAGTGTCAGCTCCTCGATGAGAGGGAGCGAGAACAAAGAGAGTAATTTTAATGCATAGTCAATGTCAGCGAATCCAAGCACGAAGTGCTTGAGATGTCGCAAGTGAATTGCCCGATGGCATTGCGTAGGGATGCCGTTGGTGTCATGATCATCAGATGATGGACTTCCTTGATTACAAACAGCACAGAGATTGGGTCCTCTTCCGATTATTGAAAGCTTTTGAAGGTTTGGACATTCATTCATCACAGCAATGAATTCGTCCAGGGAAGGAGTGACATCACTTGCGAGATACCTGAATTCGAGCACAGTGAGGTCGTGCAACGAGGATAGTGCCCAATCGATGTGAACGCCTGTCAAAGAAATCTCTTGTAGCCTCTGAAAAGCAAGACCACCAAAAAGCGGAATGGGTTCCTTCATCTCAACGGGTGCAAACGTCGCTCCTTTAGATGCGAAGCATGCGTTACATCGTGAGAGGGAGATGGACTTTAACAATGGTGCTGACTCGATTCGCCGTGTATAGCAAAGGAACGTGTATATAGGCGCCCATGTGTCCGTCAATACTTCGAAGTGTTTCCATCTATGGACGTGTGTCATCAGGAGTCGAAGGATGGCTTCCATGTCCTGCCACCGAAAGACATGCGATGATTCAGGAAGTTCCCAATCCCACGAGGGATCGCGGAAGTCAAGATAGATATCGAGAGGATGTGACTGTGATCTGTGCAACGAAGATACTGCGCATGATATCTGCGCTGGAGAGACGGGGAACGTAAGAATAATATTCGTCCATAGACCTCCCGTGGAGAGTGCAACGTGTCTCCAACGAGATGAGACATGGGAAAGATTGATAGTTGTTACGAGCGCATGGTATCGGTCATCGGTCTCACGAGTGGCGATTAAGAAGATCTCTGAGAGGAGTTCACTCGGGAGATAGTGGAGTGGGGGTCGGAGAAGATATGCGAGGCTCCCGAACAACCGCCGGGCATTCTCTGTTACAGGGGGGAGCGATTCGAGGGCGATATTCTCTGCAATATCTGCCATTGGCATACCTGAGAGGCAGATATAACTGTTAGATAACGAGTAAATCCTTTCAGATTGACCAGAGCACACCTTGTAGGTACGACAGAATGAGGGGGGATGCAGGAATGGAGACTGATGCAGTCTTTTATAGGGCCAGCATTGGTCCAGGATCGCGAAGGAGCAATTTGCATGGATGACAGCCGATCACGGTGCCTTACGGAATCAAAATGAAACAGCAAAGTAGCGGACTTAGCAGGCCCGCCAACTCCAAAAAATATAAGGCAAGCCGCCTGAAATTAGAAATTTCGATCCAATGGGAAGAGGAGGCCGCCTCGAGGTGGCAAGCGACCGACATGGGCATGACTTTGGGCGTCTGTGGGCACATATTGGTCCATTGATGGGTGGGGGAAAATCGGTCTGCGCCCACATACGAGGTTGCAGGGTCTCTTGTTCTGATACGCGGTAATCAACTTTGCCTCGAGGACTGATTTCCATTGAATCGATTACATGTTTCTGTGGGCGCATACTAAGCAACGCTGCGAAGAGCCAGAATCACGATTCAGGGGATATCGAGCGTATCAGGGCACCTCAGACTTTCCAGTTCGCAGAACAATACCTAATGTCAGGGAGAATCAATCAGTTTGGGTCATATCGGTGACGAAGTTGCCTGCTTTTTACCCTGTTGGACGTCAAGGCCGGATCAGTAGTTGAGACAGACTTCGTAATGGGCCGTTGCCGCTGCATCAAGCAACTGCAAATGAAGGGGTCAAGCATGTATCTGCGTGGACAGGTTGCCACGAGACGATGAATTCAACTGAGATATCCGTCCCGTCGAAAATGGAGTGTATTTGCAAGTCGTTTTTACTGAGATTTGATGGGTGTGGGTCAGTATAAGAGGAAATGTTGATTGATTCACCCACAGCGATTGGCTGTCAGGAGACTCCACATCTCGGTCAGTAATACACTCAATAAGCTGTCTGTAATGTGATCGCATGAACTCCGGAATACACCATCGGGCCATGAGGACTGATGAGAGAATGACTTACCAACCCACTTAAACTCCCCGTCTAAATCCTTCGTGTGTATGGTAACTGTTCCAAGTACGAGAGGCGCCGGAGGACAAGAAGGATAGCGGCATTGGAGAATAATTGCCTTGAATCTGAGCAGTGAACTGCTGGCGTCTAATAATCGTATAGCTAGATAGTCTTACGGGGCCGCGATAGATAACTAGAGCAATGCTATCTATGGTCCTCCACCATTGCTGGCGTCCTGTAGGAATATCGAAGATACCGAGTGAATGCAGGGTTCCACATTTATGTTCGACACATGACCAGCTGCCAAAATTGACGCGTTCGTTGACGCGGACAGAAGACTATTCTGCAGCCGGTGGAGTCGTATTCCTGCTCAAATGGATTCATCAGCAGCAATGGGTGCAAAGCCGTTAAGGATTAAGACAAAGGAAGGACTGAGCCGACCGTGACAATTGGAGAATTTGGACAACAAACGAACTAGTGCCTGATCATGATCGGATGCACGTGCGATCGGGACTCTAGATCTGTAATCATAATGGCTGGCTCCGATATCCGATAGTTGCTCATCGATCTCATTCTCTTCATTTGTGCGTCTGTAAGATGAAGTAGGTACCGGGCCATCGAAGACTCTTCATGGCAGTTATATACCCTCGAAGGTGACCTTATTAGTGTGTTGGCTCTCAACGTGCCTGGCGACTGTACACGCTGTCGACTGCTCTTTGCCATCGTCCAAAGGATTACTTTCTTGGGCATACCATTTCGTCATGAAGAAAGTCATTTTGTTGGCCCCATTATTCGTCCACGGAAGGAAACGCATCACATAGGGTCAGTGTACACTATGGAATATTGGCCAAAACCCTTTGGCCGTCGAATTCTCCACCACTCTTCTTTTCAACTGTCACTCCAGCTTTGCACATTGTCCGCCGCCCACATATAAAATTCAGCATCTGGAGAACTCCAATCCCAACTGTTGTGCGCTCTTCGGCATTTGTCCGTTGATTCTATTCTACGAACATGGCTGCAGCTGGGGAACTCATCGATCCTCGCGACTATGCATACGGACCACCTATCGTGATACCACGCCGTAACGCAGTTGACTTGACAGGCCAGGGCAAAGTTCGAAGCGACTACTGGCATAAAGGGTTACCTTCAGCGGTCGTATCTCGCAATCACTCTCAATTTCCTGGGATACGTTTCTTTTCCGCAGACGGAGTTGTGTCCGGAATTGCCTTGACGGAGTGCGAGTACTCTGAAGGAATCGCTCTCCCCACGCAGTCGATCTTCGATCAGTTACCAGCACATTATCAGCATATCAAGGCTGGGAAACTGGTCATTACGGTATGAACCAGGTGTATTTTATTTTCATTTTTCAAGCAACTGATGTTTCTTGGTAGTGGCCTGGCTATGAGCAATTGAAGTGGAGGGAAACTGTCATTTTCGTTCACAAGAACGGTTTGCCGTTGACCGTCGCCCATATGGCTGCACAGATTGCGTGCCTTTGGCGGCGCTTTTACGAGGTACGCTCACTCTGAGCTTTTGCACTGCTTTCCGCTGACAGGCTTGATAGGATCATCATCATCATTTTAGTGGAGATGGCATTCGTCTAGGCCCAACTCGCATTACTTACCACCACCTTCGCCTGCATCAAATATTCTCCAATGACGGGCGATTCTGGCAGGCCGAGGTATCCTATATAAAACCACGGTAGAAATATAGATACCTTTTGGAAAATCGAAGAAAGACTTTGCCACTCTGTACCTGCAATGTCAATGCTCTCGTCTAAGATGGATACTGAATGGAATGACGTGGTTGGCTGGCTTTCCTGCTTGAGAGGCAATAAAAACTTCTTAATCCAGTCAAATGGTATTTTTCGATTTCTGGGCAGTGCCGGAGCATCTGCACATGCTGAGGATGGCGCAGAACGATGTAAAACAAACTACAGGTAGTACCAGGGCTCGAACCTGGGTTCCGAGAACTAGCGACGGACCAGGCTGAAGATACAGGTCGTCTTCAAAATCTCGAGTGATAACCACTACACTATACCACCGTTGACGCTAGCCCCAAATCAAATTTACAATATCATCTGAGCTATATAAGAGATCAGCTGTGCTGCTAAAGCTCTCAAGGGGCTTCTATAAACGCCGTCATCTGCAGAAATCGGGGAGGCATACTTAGAATAGTAGTAGACCGAAAGGGGAACGCGTTATTTGGTCGTGCCAAACAGTGCCGTACGAGAACAGGACACCTCAGGACACCTCCGCAAGAGAGAAGCAAGCAGGCGTCCTCTGATACGTTTAAAAATATGCTCTGGCCTCATACTTACACAGACTACACCGTATTACCGTATCACCGTACATATAACCTCCCCTCAAAACCCTTCAAAGAGATTGAGCTATCATTAATGTCTACCCCCAACGCCGATTCACGGTGATAATTTCCAAGCACAAAGCTGAATCCGCGCCAATCCTGTTGTGAACCTAACGAGTATTGCACGTTTTTCTCCATAAAATTGAGAAGCACGAGCGCAGTGGTGTTCCCGAGTGACCGCGCATACGCAAACACTTGTTCATGGTCAGGTGCGAGGTCAACGAAGTCGCCGTGGATCTAATCAGTGGTCACAGACATGAATCAGATTACAGGACAAAGTGTCAACGAAGCAAAATCGAACTGACCAGCACTGCATAATCCTTGCGGGTTCGAAGAGCCGTTTTCCAGAATCGGTGAACACTGTTCTCGTCATCGACTTGCGCCGCGGCGTTCCATTCTTTGTGATCTTCGTTCACCCGCATCCACGGCGTGCCTGCAGTGAAGCCTGCATTTGGCGTCGCATCCCACTTTGCGTAAAGAAAACGAGTATCAAGGTCTAGCAAAGACATTGCAAGTCGACAATTTGGGTTACCTGCATGGGAACCCGCGCGTGGTCTCTGGCTTTACGCTGGTATCCATCGAGTACATCCGACATATCAGGATTCTCCTTCCCCGTCTCCTCTCTCCTTTTCTCCAAGACTCTAAAAATACGTCAGCATTAGTCTTCGTGCCATGCAGAATTTAGTATATTAACTGATTCCAATGATTCTGCGACGCGACATCCTTATACTCCTCAAATCCCCAAGACCGCGGGAAGTTCTTCAACCCAAGTTCCTGCCCTTGATACACATACTGCGTGCCCCCAAGCGTGACTTCCAGCAACGCCAGCATCTTCGCAGACAATGCTCGCCACTCGTCCGAGTCGTTCCCAAAACGGGACACCGAGCGTGAGTGGTCATGGTTCTCAATGAAAATACTGCAGTCCCAAAAATGGCTTTAGTTTGCAGTCACCCCACTCCCCATTGAAAAGATAGCAACACGCACGCGTTCCAGAATCCCTCTGAGCGTCTGAAATTCTGCCACCTACCCACGACCTCCCTGAACTCAGAGAGCTTCCAGTCGCGGTGCACGAGCGGCTTGTGCTCCCCGCCAAGCGGCGAATCGAGGTCCATGAGCTCGAAATGGAAGACCATGTTCAGTTCGTTGTTACTGGGCAGGACGTACGCCGCGAGCTGCGAGGCATCGTGCGTGAAGGGCGTCTCGCCGACCGTGATTAGATCTTTCTCTGCGGAACGCGAGGAAAAAATGGGTCAGCAAGGGAAGAAGTGAGCCAAATGACGGGGAATGCTTGCTGGATAGAACCTCCTTGTTCATTTCTTTGACGTACTCGTGGACTCGTGGGCTAGCGTTCGGAATTAGCGGGCCACTCCACTGAAACTACAATAATCCTCACCCGTTTGCGAACAGCGTACTAGCAAGCTGATATTCCTGCTCCGGATCCGTAATCGGCGCGTCCGGGAGACCCTCCACCTTCGATATCAAATTGATCACGTCCATCTGCAACACATCCAGGTAAACTACATCTCCAGCTTCAGCGCAGACCTCATACCCGGAACCCATCGCATCCTCTGTCGATCCAGAAACGCATGAGATCCCACACGGCCTGGCGCACATCCGGGTTGTCCCAGTTGAGGTCCGGCTGCTTCGAGACGTACAAGTGGAGATAGTATTCGTCGGTAGACTCGTCGTAGTCCCATGCAGAGCCTTAGTCAAGCGCCAGCATTGGAAGTTAAAAACACAGAGTTATGAAGTCCACGGCCAACCTTGGAACACCGATCTCCAGTTATTAGGCGGCTGGCGCTGCCCAGCGGTATCATATTTCGGAGGTCGCCAGATGTACCAATCGCGTTTTGGGTTAAACTTACTGGACTTTGATTGGACGAACCACTCGTGCTGGAAGGAGATGCGTTAGACACCGGGGGACTCATCGAGGATACATCTGACCTCATCAGACGTGTGGTTTACAACAAGGTCCATCCTGGGTACATGACAAATTGAAATAGTTACCGTGTCAGGATAAGTCCAAGAAGGCCTGTTGTTAGGCTCCAAGCTTACATGAGCTTCATACCGCGATCGTGCACGCCCTTGAGGAGACTATCCCAGTCCGCCAACGTCCCATACCTCGGATCGATATCGCGATAATCCGAGCTAACCGAGCACAGGTAAGCTGAGAGTCCACATGCCACCATCGCAGACAAACGTACATATCGTACCCCATATCGGCCAACGGTGATCGATAGATGGGGGACAGCCACAGCACGTCGACGCCGAGATCCTTCAGGTAGTCCAGTTTCGCGTGGATACCGTCGAGGTCGCCGATGCCGTCACCATTCGAATCGAAGAACGAGATGGGATAGATCTGGTAAACGACTGCGCTCTTCCACCACGCGCGATTGGGGCTCGGGGTGGAGTCGGACATTAGAAATTCGTGGGCGAGCAGGATGGGGGACGCTGTACACTGGCAGGCAGGGGCGAAGAGGAAGGATATGGGGTACGAGGATCGATCCGGTAATCGATGGTTGACCACGAGGCGAGGGTAGTATACTGGGAACGTTGTATAAATATCACGATAGCAAGTTTGCATAAACTTCGACGTACCCTGAAATAGCTCGCGAAGGATAATCGTGATGAACCTTCAAGTGTTGTACCAGCTCAATTGAGGGCGATCGGTGCATCCGACAGTACTGGATCGTGAGATGGAATGTATGTCCCCGCAGAAGGGAGTCCGTGGTAAACATCTCGTGGCTAATGTGCACCTCAAGCGCATAGTACCGTGACAGATAGATGACTACAAAAAAGAAGTCAAGGACAGATCTGAAGTATGCATCCCAAGCAGCTCCGGGATGGGCAGTTACGGTTTTGGAGAGAATGATCAGATAGGCATCGGCAGCGTGAACATGCAGGTGAAGTGCACCATACGTTGGACAGGAGTCAGGAGTACGGGAGAGGCGTCGACATACCTTGAAATGGAACACGAAGGGCATTCGTGGGTGCGCCTTCACCTGTAAAGTGCGGAAAGCGTATTGAGGGCGATTGGTGCATCCGACAATATATCGGATCGCGAGATACAAAGCTTCTCCTGTGGAAGAGCCTTTAATCTATGATGGCGTAGGCATAGGCTGTTCTTATATTGTGAAGTCAGTTGTCAAACGTCGGTACCACAGCTCACATTACCTTGCAAGTAGCATAACATGCAAGGTGGGGACGACGTTTGACCGTCAAGATCCGAATAGCATCAAGATGTAAGGTGGTATGGTGTAAAGGTGTTGAATTCCTTGTCGAAGTTAGCTCGCTGAAAGTAAGTGCACAGCCTATTGGCAATAATATAAAATGCACCCCGTACAGCTCGAAGATAGGTAGGGCAGTATGGTCAGATAGGCATCGCTTAGCATCGACGTGCATGCGAAATGCGCGATAGCTGAAATAGAAGAATGCTTAACCCAACGAAGGGGAGCGCGGAGAGGTCCCAATCAATAGCCTTTCAAGTGCAAAGCTACAATCATTAGAAAAGTGTAGATATGGCCGAGATGCCCGGACCCCTGATAAAATATCAGTCGAGTGGTGGATTTGAAAAGGTAGGGATACTCCCTCATCTTCACCTTGGTGTCGAGAACACAAGGCTGTGTAAAGTAAGTCTGTGTAAAGTAAAGTCTGCATGTCAGGCATTCCAGAAAGTGACCGGCTTTCATCGGAGGGGCTTCTGACAAGGAGACCAAGTATAAGTATGTTCATGATTCGAAATCGAGATGTTGTTTCAGCATGGTGTAGAACTCCATCGATGATAAGCATTCCCCGACTCCCACGGAGTGGGAGAAGGGTTCTGTGGCAGAGAAACGGCGGTTTCTCTGTCGATCGATGTCTCCCGTGTGAAGTATGATTACATCGTGTTTATTTAAACGATAAGAAGGTTGGGCCTGTGGGTGAACGTGCGTTTCTGTGGTGCCGTTAACGAAGTGTGCCCCGGTGACATTCTGGCTGTATAGGCTATGTCATTGAGCAAATTTGGTATCGTCCACCGCTTGGTATGACATTATTTCTGTCCAGAGGAGGAAGCAGAAGCTGTCAGTGTCAAAGGGGAGGAACTCGACCATGGTTCTGGACAACAAGCGATTTGTATTTTCCTGGCACGTGAGTCCCACGCTGCCACAAAATGGTTGCATGCTCCACAGCCACAACGGTTTCCTTGTTCCGACGTCCTCGATTCATCCACTCAAATATCTATAAAAGCTCAATCCTGTTTCACAACATCCGTGTAAACTCACATCGACCCATCTATACAAACTATCCGCGTACCATGACAAGCTACAGGCATCCTCCATCTTCTATCAGTGCCTCCAAAGACATGCAAGTAAGCCAACGCCGAATTAACGCCCTGCCATCCGTCGACCGTCCGCGTCCCCTGACCGCCGTCTGCCCACGTCCTATCCCAAATTCCTACTGGGCAACACCCCTTCTCCTTGCGTGCGAATACCCTTGGACGCCGAAGAACCCTCAGAAACCGAAGCTCGACGCCCTACTGCGTGTCGGTGTCCGCACCTTCATCGACCTGACGGAAGCAGGGGAGCTCTCGCCCTACGCGAATGTCCTCAAAGTGCGTGCAGAGCTTCTGGGCATCGATTCTGCTGCCATTGAGTACCACCGCTTCCCGATTCGGGACCGGTCGTTGCCAGAGTCGCTAGACCATATGTACGGCGTGCTCGATGTGCTGAGGGACAATGAGATTAGGGGACGGATCAGCGCTGTTCATTGTCGTGGAGGAATTGGGAGGACGGGCATGGTTATTGGGTGCTGGTTGGTGGACAGCGGACATGCGAAGAATGGGGAGGAGGCTCTTAGCATCGTTGCGGGGGAGTGGTGCACTGTGGAGAAGTGCAAACGTTACCCCCATAGTCCAGAAACGGGCTCACAGTTTGAGTACGTTCTCAACTTCCACCCGAAACAAGTGAAGGTACAATGATCTTGTAAGTTCTCACTTTCACCCGTGGCTTTGACCCCAGTTGTGCTCAACATGCGTCTTGAAGTTTAGATCTGAACGTCACTTTCTTGAAATGGTCCTAGGGCTGTTTCCTTTCATTTACTGGGATCGAGGCTTAGAAAGACGCCTTCCGACTCATAGAGGACCTTACAGCACATCATGCATCACGGACCCTAACGCTGGTCGTGTTTCCTTTATCCACATTGTACCATACTCTTCGCACATTGCATTGTTTCCATAGCATCTTCTAGACTCCATTATTCAATTAGTACTACACCTATATCCTAACAACTCGGACTTATCTGCATGTTTATTGCCATGTGAATCACTTCTGGTCGTGTGCCCTCTGATTGTTGCCTCCTTACTGAGAAAGCGAGTGACACTTTGTGACCGGTCACAATAACATCCACGTTGCTCCCAACCACGATGGGCAAGGACCATTCTCATTCCCTTGACAGAGATTCAGAGCATTATATCAGGCCAGAACCTCACGAGAAGGAATACAAACGTAGAACCGGTGAGATTTGGACTTTACAAAGACAATAACGACGTCGGAACTCATCCTCGATTCTTTTTTCCCTCTCGATTCTGCACCTCCACCCACCACAATAATTCACCCAATTAAAATAATGCCGTAAAACTCCTGGCTGGTTTCGGGAAATTTGTTTGATAATGCTGATTGGAACGCTTCGATTCGACTCGCATGACAGAACGCCAGCCACGGTCTCCTGAGTATCATCATTCACACAGACGGTACCGGGACGATGAGTATGACGAGTTTGGCCGCGATTCTCGCCACCGGAGCTCCAGCGCCAGAGAATATGATACTGGGTACCGTTCCAGTGAAGTTGACACCCGTGAGAAGCGGGGGCATGAGCGGAGGGATGCCTTGTCCAGTTTTCGGGAGGAGGTTATGGAGAGCAAGTCTACGGTTTATGATTCGCGGGAAAGAGACGAAGGAGAAGCGCCTCCACGGCGCTCGGTACTAGACGATGGTCGAGCGGTAAGCCCACTCTTCGTTGATTTGTTCTTAGCATATGTATTTGACGTCTCGCAGGAACGCCGTCATGACAAGCGAAAGCGCAGCCGTACCCGTAGTCCCAGCCACGATTGTACGTCTTATTACTTTCTTTCGATATTCACAGTTCTCACATCAGAAGGTGTAAATCTGGCACGACAAAAACCAATGCAGAATCGCGCGCGGGACCATGAGCACACTGAAGAGCGTCGTAGGCACAGCGAGGGCAAGAAACGTAGGCGTGGGCGTTCCGTTTCGCGGAGCTCATCCTCCTCGTCTGCGTCTTCTTCTTCATCCCGTTCCCGTTCTTCGTCTTCTGATGTGGGCGAGGACGATTCGCGCAGACGGGCGAAGCGCAGCCGGCGTCGTTCTCGTTCGAGGAGTAAGGAGAGGAGCAAGAGCAAGAGCAAGAGTAAGCACTCGAGGAGAAAGGAGAAGGGGCGCAGTAGGGAGCGCTCGGGTTCAACGGAGAGGCGGAGGAAGAGGAAGGACAGGGAGAGGCGGAAGGATAGGGATAGGGAAGAGAGGAGGAGCGTGCTTACGGGAAAGAAGGTGTGTTCTCTTCTGCTCTTTCAGTGCCGAATGAAAAGTGCGTGATGTTGACAGTCACGTTGTAGATCAAGCTGAAGGTGAAGAAGGAGAAAGGAGACCATGAGAGGGAAGCGAACCGGCAGGATTTGTTAAAGTTCTTGAACTCGGCGGCATTCGAGTAAAAGGAAAGATACTGGAAGTGGAGCGCAGTGCGTTCCTCGCTCATGTGTTGCGTATCATCTTATCCTTGTTTTTCTCGTGCTCTTTAGTTTTCGTATTTCCAGTTGTGGAGATAGTTTCAACATGTTGACCTCTCTACTTCCAATGCTACCGTTTCTTCATATGCTTATGACGCACTCGCCAGCACCACGCCTTGCCAGCCTCGTAACTGAAACATTGCACTGCGGCCACTGAGCGCCACTGCATATCACAGACCTAATTCGGGACGAAAGGTCAAAGCTTCCCCACAAGATCGCGAGCGCCCGGAACTGTCATACACGTACATATTGTACCCATTGTCAATTCCTGCTTTGACTTGACCCAGTTGCTTCACTACCTGTACGTTGGCCTCGACGAATTATCCTGCTCAATATATGAATTTCCAGATTTGACGGACAATTGGACCATGGGCGGCGCGATGTCCACTAGCCATTTAGGGCGGCTTTGCCCCATATTGCACCATGTGCCAAAGCGGGTATGAGCTTGGTTGATTTAGGTATAATATAAAGTGTGGCCTGCGCATCAGTGAGGCTTCACAACCAAGTAACACTCGAGCGCAACTTTGTCTACTAACCCACTGATCAACTCTCAAATGCCGAAAGTACCCAGCGCAAGTTATATCCAGGCTCAGTTGCACGGTGTGAAGCAGGAGCACCTTGACGAGCAGGTGCGTTAGCCCTCATTCTTGCTTTCGCTTCCGCGTTTACTAACTCCCTCTACTCGTACATAGGACATCCCCTTGTCCTACTCGGAATACGCCGACGTTGCCTATCCTTCCACTGACCGTTCCAAACGGCAGATTCTCGTGGCGTGTACGTTCGAGCCCAACGAAAAGCAGAAGCCTAAGATAAAGGCCCGGGTCAAGGCCAAGGACAGGGGGAAAGGAAAGGTCATCATCAAAAGCGGAATACGTATCGACGAGTGCTGTGTGGGAGCGGGGATGTGGGATGAGGGCCGCAGGGTGTTTGTGCATGAGGAGATGGAGGATGTGAGGACGGTGATGTTTAGTTTTAAGGTGTGTGTTGTGGGTTCGGCGTTTGGCTGCGAGGATAGTGGTTGACATTGTCTTTTTTTTGAAAAGTTTCATGGATACGAGCATATTCAGTGGAATATGCAGGTTCCTACCGTGACGGAAGGCGGGGAGCCGCTCACTCGGAGGCAGCTTGCATACCTGCTGGGAATGAACATCAAGGACTTCGTTGCGGTGTGCTGTCTTGCATTCTTTCATTTCAACAATGGATTGGAACTGATGGTGGGAAATGAACTAGCGATGCTCTTCGGGAGAATTTAAGAGTACGGATCCGGATTGGAGTTTAGGTGATAACGGCAGGTATCCGCTGGACAAGATATTGCTGGAGAGCGCGTATAGTCGTGACGGTGTTAATTGGTTGGTGTCACTTAGGGTGTTGGTGAAGCCTGACCTTTCCTCTTTGAAGAGGCTGATTCTTAGAGACGAGGAATAGGATGGATGTATTTTTGAACACTCGGATTTCTTAGTATTCGAATTGGTTGAGGCTATCGCTGTCTGCCCTAGTCAGCTGTAGCTGAGGGGTCAGTGGGTCTTGACCAATGCCCAAGCTCAGCGCTTTTGCTGTTATGTAGATGTAAACATCCTCATACTTATTGTAATACTGGACACGACATAAGACCATAAGACAGCATAGTGTTAAGTACAGGACACTGGGGTATGTTGGGGATGTGATATTTTTAGGACCAAAACAATTGCGTGATCTTCTGCTGATCGCATGCAACCAGATGCAACCTAAATCATCTTGCGGTCATCGGTTTCCTTCTTGACAAATACCGCAGCTTAGCTTGCATCTTCTGCTACTGTCTTGTTTCTCTTGCGAGTACTACTAATTAGATGGAGGCGACCCAATTTATCATTTTTGGCTATGGATCTCTCATTTTTAAGGTACGTTCATAAGGTTTCGTGTAGAAATTGATCTGCCTGGTCTGATAGTAAATGCATCTTACAGCCTCCGCCGCATACTATCGCACAAGGCTCGTCTTTCTTCTCATATGCCAGGGCGAGGCCTTAACTTTGTCGCGTCTTTTAGTCCCGGGCTTCTTGAAGGGATACGTCCGCCGATTCGCACAGAAATCGCATGACCATAGAGGAACACCAGAGGTGTGTGCAAGATGTTAAATCCCTCATCGATAACGGCCATTGATGCCGTTCTGTATGCAGAATCCAGGGAGAGTCGTTACTCTGATACATAAGGAGGATTGGGATAAGTTCTCGGGTTCTGTAAGACTACGATTTTGAGCCTATTTTGCTCGACTTTGGTATCTTGCAGGAAATTGACAACGTGCTAGGATGCATTTCCACACGAGGATATTGTATGGGGTGCATGAATCCTCCCGGCAATAGCCACTAGGTATCATATATCAGTATTGACGAATTATCTTAGGAATCGCGTATACAATAGATCCAGCTTATGAAGCGAAGGTTCGCGACTATCTGGGTATGTCTTTGGCGCCTTATCGTTAGCGCCACGACTCACGAGTTCTTTTCTGATCACTGGGTATTTCTTTCTTCCAGATTATAGAGAAAAGGTCAGTTGGTAGATCACCCTTGTTTCAGCAATACTGATCCATTATTGATGCCGCTCAGGACGGATATACTATGGAAACCATCGATATCTATGGAAAGCATGGGGATGAAGAGAAACTCATCATCCAAAGGGTGAGCATTCCATCCCCTTCCAGCTTTGATCGAAAGACAAGATAGAACCACGCATTCGAGGATTAGGCCTTTGTAAGTCTCTTCATCTGCTATGTAGCCCTACAGATGGCCGTTAATGCACCTGAAGTGCTATGTTGGACGAAGTGATAATCCCTCCTTCGGTAGGAGCTTTGCGTGCATCTTGTTGATCTTCCAACTCATAGATCATTCTATCGCAGTTGGCTCAGAGCCGCTGGATGCGCTCGCCGAACGAATATGGAGGTCCATCGGACCATCAGGTCACAACAAGGTCCGTTAGCCTGCATCAGTGGACATCAGACATTGGAATCTGTGTTCAGGAATACCTATACAATCTCGTCGCGGCAGTGAGGGATCTTTCTCCGAACTCATACGATTCGCATCTCTACGCTCTCGAGGTAAGCTCAGTTTCTCGCTTGGCATGCTTGAGTCTGGAGATAGATGCTTGTTTCGATAGGCGCGTGTTCGCACATTAGATGCTGCCGAAGGCGACGTCGAATCAAAGTCGTCAACGTCATTCAATCTGTAGAGCACACTCTTACTGTATTGAGGTTTACTTCATGGATGTACAGTACGACTCACTTACGACTCGGAATACTGTATCTAAGTGGATGACTATTGATTCCTCCAGCATGGCGCCATATTTTGCATAGTTCATTGAAATCTTGTCCACTCGTTGCGTTGTGCTCAGCAAGCTCCGTGAGATGTCGCCGTTTGTGGAAATACGATAAGATTGAATCTGCCCGATCAGAGATCAAAAAATTCTGACTCGGATCATCGAGTCGACATAAAATGGAGGTCATGACGATTACTCTTTTTATATTCGCTTTCCCCCATCGCCTCGTAAAAAGAAATGGCAATCAAGACCACTCCCCCAACTGCAGTCACCAACGGCGAAACCCATGTTGCCCCACTGGATGTACGTCGAATGTCTGTATATTCAACGTACACAACTCATTATACTTCTTCCTGCAGCCTTCCAAGCTCATTGTCAACCTTGTAAAACCATTGCCGCCCCTCCCAACCACAGATGATATCCATTTTGGAGAGGTAAAGTTGTTGCTAACCCACACCCAGCTGTGCTGACCGACATCGTCCTTGTCTAGGTCAAAACCGACCATATGTTGGTGATCAACTACGAGCCGGCTACTGGTTGGTCTGCTCCAGAAATTAAGCCTTATGGGCCTCTGATTCTCGACCCCGCGAGCTCATGCTTCCATTACTGCCCGAATGTTTTTGAAGGGATGAAGGTGCGTAGACGTATACCATCGTCTCTTCCTTTTGCTAAATTCGCATGATGAACAGGCCTACATTGGACCAAACGGCGAACCCCGCCTCTTCAGGCCGAAAAAAAACATGGAACGCCTTGCTCGTTCAGCAGCACGCGTTGCTCTCCCGGTATGGGCCTCATCTCTTCCTCGTTCTCACTTGATGCTGACCCCGTCGCAAGCCTTTCGACCCAGACGCACTTCTCGTCCTCCTCAAACGCCTCGTCACGATTGATGCGCGCTGGATTCCCTCCAAACCTGGACACAGTCTCTACATCCGTCCCACCATCATTGGCACACGCTCAGGTTCGTTCGACGTTCACAAAACCGCTTCACAACCGCTTCAGAGTCAAGCGGTTTCTGATATGCCTTCCATCTGGCTTTTCTTTTAGCCCTGGGTGTTACTGCGTCCGACAGTGCAATGATCTACGTCATCATGACGCCTACCGGGCCATACTTCCAAGGTGGTGCGAAGGGTATTCCTATCCTTGCAGTAGGCGAAAGCGTGCGTTCGTGGCCAGGGGGAACGGGTGGCCACAAGCTCGGAGCGAACTACGCCCCCGGTTTCCTGCCGCAGCAGATCGCGGCGAAGCAGGGATACAGCCAGATTCTATGGTTGTTTGGCGAAAATAGCCAGGTCACGGAGGCGGGTGCGATGAATTTCTTTGTCGTTGTTCAGCGTGACGATGGAGGTCGGTATCTATCTTCGCTCTTGTGAATGTTGCATTGACACGTCTCCGTGATCAGATCTGGATGTCGTTACTCCACCGCTGGATGGGACAATTCTCCCAGGCCTGACGCGCGCTTCGTGTCTGGAGCTACTAGATGCCCACACTCAGGGTAAGACCGTCTTGCCTAATATCGCTGCTTCGCGTCGGCTATACACCCACGAACGGACACTGACAATGCACGAGCTGGTCGCATGGTCGGCCGAAGGCAAGCTTCTCGAAGCGTTCGGCGTAGGGACGGCGGTGATAGTCGCTCCCGTGGGCCGCATCGGATTTGAGGGCAAGGACATAGTTCTTCCGTCTGAAGATGTCGGATTGGGCCTGGTTGCCAGGGCACTTTGGGAGAGGATGGTGGATATCCAGAGTGGGAGGTACCCTTGGGAGGACTGGAGTGTGACTTGTGAGTAGGTGGGTGCTTTGCGAGAGGAGTATACCCCTTAAACACCTCGACTGGTGGTAACAAATTACACTGCTTGTATAATAGCTGAAGATGCATCTAAAAGGAGTATACATAAATTGCCATTGGGAATTCAGATGAGGCTTGACCAGTGTCCGTGGGATTCTACGAAGAGCGTTGCCTAAGTCATGCTGGAGGCGAACCCTCGGACGCCGGCGTTGACATCACTGGAGAGCTGTACATTGTGACGACCAAGGCACGAGTTTCGGGAGATAGCGACGAGTGACCAAGATAATCCGAGTGGTATATTAGCCCGGTTTCGGTGCAATTAGATCGGCATCCGTATCAGTGAGCATCATAAGCAACGTTTCCTTGACTTGGGAGTGAAGGTCCTCTATTCTCCGAAGTTAACAAATTTTCCTGAGCATGAACGTGTAATACACACTAGCTCGATTGACTGCATGGATATATTCCTCGTTTACAACAGTCATTTCTTCCTCCAAAGCTGCCAGTCGCTTCGCCTAACCATCCTATCAGTTGAAGTGGGTCTTGTTAAATTGCAACTGGCATACCTGTTCCTCCTCTGGTTCTGGTTCGGGGAGAGACTTTATCAAGTATTCCACCTGTTTCGCTTTGACCACGAGGTCGGCCACCAGTTCCTTCTTGTTCGCTGCGAAACTTAGGTTCTGACTCTCATTCAAAAATGCTTGACATACCCTCAAAGACCTCCGGCGGATCGTACTTATCCGGATTTCTCTGCTTCGTGATGGGTATATCGGGGCTAACTTGGACGAAGTTGGATCGTGAAGTAAGGTATGCAATGCTGTTTGACATAATCATGAGGAGCTAAAAGTCGAACATGAGATTTTGTTCGCTGCTCTTACAATCTTCGTTCATACCTGCTGTATTTCGTCTTGGAGCTGAGTTATACGATCCATATTCGACAATTCCTGCAGCATCGCGCTGGGAACGAGGTTCTACCAATGCGACGTGAACGTGATCTGTGTGACAGTAACGAGATCTGTGTGACAGTAACGAGTGTGACCGCTGAGTTCCATAAGCAGTTGAATCAACTGATGAGTAATTCTTTTCCCACCCTCAACTTGCCTTCCTCCTTGACGTCCTTGAACGTCTTTTCTTTCTCACTCCTTCTTATACTCTGCACTCCTTCTTTGCGTTATAACCATGGGTAATGATGGAGGAAGCATCCCTGATCGCAGGGATTTGGTTCGCAACAAACCAAAAGTACGTATCTCATCTGCATTTCGTGCACGGATAACCGTTAATCGAATGGTTTGCAGGCAGAACAAGCGGACAAGGCCAATCAGACTCGAGCACGGTGGTTCTTCTGCGCACTATCGAAGGTAAGCTATGTGCTTGCTCATTGACTACTTTATATTGACTATTTCTCAGCGTAAACTTCAGGAACCTGTCGTCTCGTGCGCGCTTGGGAAGCTATATAACAAAGACTCGATAATAGAGTATCTACTCGACAAATCAGCTTACGGAGATGGGGAGACAATATGTGGGCACATTCGGTCATTAAAGGTGAGTATTCCTTATGTCATTGCTTCGAACTCTTCTGACCTTAGTCGTACGTCAGGACGTCAAAACATTAAAGTTGACACCAAACCACACTGCCCGACCATCTGAGGACGACGAGGTACCCCAGTTCATCTGCCCGCTCACCCTCAAAGAGATGAACGGCGTACAACCATTTGTCTACCTCTCGACTTGCGGATGCACATTCTCCCAAGCAGGTCTTAAGACGGTAGCCAAAGCATCCAGCAATGGCGACAACGAACTCGAGCTCTGTCCGCAATGCGCCAAAAAATACTCAATAGCGAACGACATCGTCCTCATCAACCCCTCCCAGGACGAAGAGGACTTGATGCGTCTGGATATGGAGCGTCGACGACTCCTTGAACCTGCGAAAAAGAACAAGAAGCGGAAGCACTCTCCAATCGAAGACCAGGAGCCCGCTGCAAAGAAGCAGGAGGTACGGCCGAGCACCAACCCAAGCATCGCTGCCTCCAGTCGTGCTGTGAAGAGTGGGCTTGCAATGGAGGAGGCGAAGCGGAAAGCGGGGATGAGTGATACCATTAAGAGTCTCTATTCCAGTGCAGATGGGAAGAAGAGGAAGGAGACGTTCATGACCATGGGTACCTTTACAAGGGTATGTTCTTTTTCTACTTTCCACGTTGCCAAATGCTCATTACTTTCCATTTGCAGTACGCGTGATGCTGGTTCCAGTTGTATTTTAC
>JABCKG010007655.1:0-15264 GCA_018851835.1 Hypsizygus ulmarius | reverse complement strand
TTCGCATTAAGAAGAGTCGATTTTGCGACGAGACTGTCAGGTAATTCCCTCGCAAAACTGGCGTGAACACCAAAGGCGTTGATACAATTATAGTGCCTACACCAATATATCGACATTGAAGCCTAGCATTTGTTCTTCTTTCTTGAGAGCAGAAATGACGCAGACACCGACGACGTGATATTCTGGACCAATGGAGGTTGGGGTTTTTATCCTCGACATCACAATTTCCAATCTTTGCTCTTACCTTAGAACTGGGATATTCGTCCTCGCTCGGACTTTTCATGGAATTAGGTGGACAGTCCCTCTATCACAAGACTCAAATATAGGGAGCTGACCTTCCGCAAAGGGCCCTGCAATATCCCGAACTCTAATGGGATGGCTTACCATCCAGAATCATGGAACACTAATGCCAACTTCAGCGACCAACTCATCGACGTTGCGTCCTCAGTTCTCGAGACCGTGGTTCATGTCATTTCATCCCTGACATACAAACGGTCTTGATTCTCATAATTCGCGTTCGACTTTGGAAAGGGGACATGGATTCCACATGGCAGGCGTCGTATGGGGTAGGTTTCCCTTCCTTTGGTAACCGACGCGATTGTGGTGGTGAACTCTCATGCTTCGTTACTTGTAAGGTCGATACTTGCCGCTCTTTGCTTCAGCCGTGTATGGCCAGAATGTAGCTGGTCGAGTAAGGGCTGACGTCGATCAACTTGGCGTCCGTCATGATCATGATTAGTACCTTCGATATTCCTTGGAGATGATTGTGCATTGGTAGCCTAGCGTGCTCCGACCTGTTGGTAATGAGTTGACGGATACGATCCTGTCGTACTTCGACGTGCAATGCTCCTCCGCATCTGTTGCGCCCATAATAGGCATAGCACTGCGTCACTATGGAAACGACCGTACGTCATTTCTGGTTCGACGATACGCTGGGAAAATGTGCGGCAACTCATTTGAATCATTTGAAGTTTAGCATGCGCGTTGTGAAGAGTGAAGGCAGAAATCCTGTATCATATGGACCAGTACGCCGCGATGAATTGTGGGGCGGCGACGGCGTTTTGTATGTCGGTCTACGACGCGCCGTACTTTGCTACGGGTGTGTTGCCACTCCTTGGGTGCTGGTGCTTTTTCTGTGTGCCTCTTTGATTTAAAAGGGTGGTTTACGAGTGTAGCGTCTGTCGCCCAGGTCTCTTAAGGTTAGCCGAAGGAATCGCTTGACATAGTTTCACGGCATTTGGCTGGAAATGAACTGTGATTTGTTGAACGTATCGTCGTTGACCGGTGACCGAGGATTTATCCGCGCACTATGCAGCAAAGCAGACACGATATGGTATTGTGTGCGGAATTCCATGTTAGATTATATATATCAGGTATACAGTATGCTAGTTACTCCATCCCATTGATTATACACGGTCAGACCCAGTGCCTCAAGCACTACTTGTTCAACTCCTGTTGGAGTTCGCCCTTCTGACCCTGAAGGTTACCTATCGTCGAAGACAAAATTAATTACATATTCAAGTCAAACACGTGGAACCACATACCCTTCGCCTCTTGTGTACGGTCACCAGTGACGGCGCCAACGACAGAATCTTTCTTGCCAGTGATGCGGTCGGCGGTACCCTCAACGTATCCCTTGGCTTGGGCAGCTTTGTACTCTGCCTCACCCGCGGCGTGCTCCTGCTTGCCGGATTGTTGCCATGAAGTGGCACCGGTCAAGTTACCAATGGCTTCGACGACGTTGCCCTTGGTGGAGTGAAATTGGCCGGATGCCTTACTGTCAACCGTCGAATTAGTATAGCTATATATATACATTTAGAATGAATGAACATACGTGGGCTCGCCGCTGCCCACATTGTTGACTGAAGAGTTAGAAGTCATGATGATGTTCGTTTAGTTGGGTGTTTGTTAAGAGGTTGTGAATGGGTTAAAGGACTCTCCACAAAATACAGCCCGTTTTATACAAATTCCTGGCACGGCCTTTAAATTTACGACGTCGTGCTATGATGAAATCGTCGCGAACGGCGTTCCGCGTTAAGGTACTGTTAAGGTCGGGACCCGGTGCTTCCATTCTTCCATTGCCTGAAAATTGAACGCAATGACGAGGATTGGAGATGACATCATTACATACTGTAGTTTTGCGACGCGACGCGTCATTGTCGTGACATCACATGGCATCCTCCCACAGAGACCGGTGACTCCAACTTGCAGGGCGCAATCCTTATCTGATTCTAAGTACTGTACCCGGAGTTCCCGGTTGCAATAGATTTCTAACTGAATCTTGACTGAATGGCTGGCCGAAATGTGTTTATATTATTGCCTGCAACGAGCTCAATCAGTTTTGCCATCCAGGAAAAGCAATCGGGATATCGAGGCAATTCCAACAGTGCAACTCAAACGTCCATAAAGTTACATCTAAAATGCATCTAACATGCATCTGAAAATACAGGGTCTTCACTGATAAGATCCGATGACAGTTTAATTAAGTTCCAGGATGAATTGGTGTTGCAGGCACCGAATGTTGAACTTGCAGACGTTTATCCTTCACTTCATTCGAACTGGGCAAGCACATCCATCTTAATATCTCCAATGGTAAAACAGGTGAGCCCACTCACAATTCAAGCATGTCAACCTCCGCCTCCCCAAACAAACTCGTCTTGCGAATTTCAAAACCTTCAATCGGCTCATCTGAGTCGTCCGAGCCACCCTCGTATAAAGCCGGGAATTCCCTCATCAGGAACCTCAGAATATGCTCGTTCATCTGTTCAAACTCCAAAAGAAACCCATCATGGCCGTCTGACGATGCCAGCATCACAAGTTCAGCATCCGGAATGCGTTCGGCGATCTCCTGCTGCTCGGCGGGCGTAAAGAGGCCGTCAGACGAGACACCAATAACGAGAGCCCTTGGGGGAAGGGTGGCGAGGATATGGTGCCCATTCGAGTTCGAGTCTTCTGGTGTGCGATCCCGTGCAACGTCATGCGTGTCCATCTTATGTGTTATATGAACGAAGCAGTTTGCATCGAACCGTGAAATGAATTTATTTCCCTGATACCTGAGGTAAGATTGTGCCGAGAATATGGTTGGGGGTGTTTTGGGGATTGTAAGCCCCTCCAACGCCTTGACGGCTTCATTAGGCTTTTCAAGCGGCTTCTTTGCTGGGGTAGGCGGGGAAGGTGGGGGCGTCAATATACTGACTTTCTTCGCAGCCTGCCGCCGTCGTCCGAATCGGTTCTCAAACGAATCGCGAGAACGGTAGGTCAGCATGGCAGCCATACGAGCGGCCGCAAGCCCAGCGGCGGGCTGTTTTGTGTAATATCCGTCCTGGAACGTGGGGTCGCTGTAAACGCAGTGCCGCTGGGTTTCGCCCCAGCTGATGCACCACGCGGAGTGCCGTGCGGAGGTGGCGAGGGGGATTATGTGCCGGACGTAGCCTGCCGGTGTACAGAGCGGCCATTCAAGGACGGCCATGCCACCCATGGAGCCGCCGATGACGACTGCGACGGAGGAGACGCCTAAATGGTCCAGTACGAGCTTGTGGATCCTACGAAGGTCAGAATTTTGAGCGGTATCTGGCGAGAAGGAAGCTTACCGGACATCGTCGCGGATTGTCGTTGGGGGAAATGACGGACCGTACGGTTTGCCGGTCCTGGGATTTGTGGTGAGGGGGGATGCTGACCCATACGGTGAACCGAGCACATTGGCGCAGAAAATGAAATAACGGGAGGGATCGAACGCCTTTCCTCGACCCATCATCAGGCCCCACCTGGGCACCGTCAGTAGTGCAATACGAAGAAGATTTCACGGTTTTGTTCCTCACCAGTCCTGAACGTCGGCACTGCCAGTTAAAGCATGGCAAATAATCATAACATTGTCTCTGGCGGTGTTCAGCTTGCCCCACGTCTTGTAAGCAACCGGGGCATCCAGAAGCTCTTCCCCGCATTCGAGAGTGAATGAAGAAACGAAATGAATGGCTTGATCGAGTGTAATCAAAGGTGCAGACATCGTGTTGGTGTGATCCCAGAGGCCTCTCATAAATCTGGAGCGGGTCCAGGAAATCTATATGCAAAATTTAAATCGCCACTCGAGGACGGCCATCATTGTCCACGAAGCTCTGAAAGTAAGAGTGACTCCTGGTATGGAGCACTTGCAAAGAAGGAGCATCAAAGACGAAACCCGAACCCCTCGGTGTCGAACAGTGGCAACAGAGCATCAGGAGCATCACCCTCGATGGGGTTAGGTCCCGGCGGTATATTACGTAACAGTTAAGCGTGTGATACCCCGCAAGTCAGGTTGTCTTCGTTCATGATCACAGTGATTTTGCTTCCATCAGTCCATCAGACTTACATACTACCACCCAAGAACTCATTGCTGCCAGAAGGTCGCAGCTAGAGTGGTCATTATATCCGTTCAAACAAATATGTTCGTCTGAAAGCAATAACCCAGGTTGACGTTCAAAAACCAATCTTTCCCAAAGGTCGACGAAACGAGATATCTACAACATGGCCTCGGGTTTGAGCAGACAGGGATTGGCCATCATGGCTATCATTCCGATATACCTCACCGTCCGCAGGATTTGGCAGCGGTCACGCCGGGTACTCAAGGTCGCGAAGATCGACGAGCGTGTTTTGGTGTTGGGCGCGTCGAGCGGGATCGGGCGGAGCATTGCACATTTGTATGCCGAGCGGGGCGCACGGGTCTGTGTGGTTGGACGAAGGGAGGATAAGGTTGAGGAGGTGGCGGAAGAATGTCGTATTCGAGGGACATTGAGCTCGGGGTACGGGCCGACGCGGATATTGGGCATTTCTGGGGATTTTGCGGATGTGGATGATATGGTACGCTTGCGAACGATGCTTGAGACTGGTATGCTTTTGTTTAATCTTCTACTGCCCCCTTATTTGTGTTTCTCTGGCGGTACTGATTTTCGCTTTTAGAGTGGGGTGGCGTAGATACCGTTATCGTTGCTGCTGGTGTGTCTGCACTCCAGCCCCTGATGGCAGTCGCCGGGGTAGAGGCGAACGGGACTACATTTACTCCTGCCAAGGCTACCAAAGAAGGAATCAAAAGAGCTGTTGAAATCACTGCTCTAGCGACAAAGGTAAACTACGTCGGTCCCCTCGTTTCTGCCATTACTTTTGTAAGTCCACCATGCAGTCTTCGAATGGCGTCAGTTGAAGCAATCCTTGTCCACTGGCACTGCTCTTCCTAGATTCCACTTCTCACCGCAACTTCCGCCTCTCCATCAATCCTCCTCATTTCTTCCCTTGCTGCTCTCATTCCAGCTCCGACACGTACTCTCTACGCGTCGACAAAGGCTGCTTCACTAGTCCTCTATCAAGCACTGTCTATCGAGCATCCAGCCATCAACTTCACGTCCATCGTACCATACACCGTTGAAGGCGACTTCCGCGCGTCCGCCGTCGATGCAGGACCCGTCCGTGAATCAGACCCAAATATGCACGGGCTCAAACGCGAGGACGTCGCGCTGAGATGCATAGAGGCTATCGATACATACGAGAAGACGGTGTTTATGCCGTCTTGGAACAGGTTCGGACACCTGTTGTATTGGATATGGCCCTCGTTCGTAGAGTGGCGCGCGAGGAAGAAGTATAACTTCAGGACTTGACACGGGTATCTCGGGTAGCTTATGATATGGTATGATCCGCCGTGTAACAGTGCGTATATATGTATGTAGTAGTTTCGTCAAATTCAACATTTGAGAGGCGTTCGGATCTTGCTATCATGGAACGGTCAAAAGACATGAAACCTAACCCTAACCGCTGGTTTCCTTTCCTCCTAACCATGTTGGTGCGCCCCCTCCGCCGGCTCCTCGGGCGTCCCTCAGCTGTATCGTACTTCCACAGTACATCTCCGTGGTGGGCAGCCAAGGTAATCAAGAAGTTCAAGCTTGCGGATATCGGGGAAGGCATAACAGAATGCGAAGTGATAAAATGGTCGGTGGACATGTTCCGGCCGGAACCTCTCTTCACTGCCAAAGTTTTCTCTGATCCATGTCCCCCGTAGGAGTATACAACCTCTGGCTAAGATACAGGCTTTTGATCCCCTATGTGAAGTGCAAAGCGATAAAGCCAGCGTTGAGATTACCAGCCCATTCGATGGCGTAGTGAAGGAACTGTTGGTGCAAGAGGGAGAGATCGCGAAGGTAGGGGCCGGGCTCTGCCTGATTGAGGTAGATGAAGAGGTACTGGAAGGCGAAATATCAACCTCTGTTGAATCAGTCGAGCCCTCTGCAGAATCTAAACCACATGTCGCGAGCCCACCAACCCCCGCTGAGATGAAACCGGAAGCGCCGCGCCGCCTGCATCCAATGGACCCGAACTACGTGCCTGCGATCGTGGGGGTGGTGGATGTCCTGGCCGCTCCGTCTGTGCGCCATTTTGCACGCCAGAAAGGCGTAGATCTCGCTACGCTGCTGCCTGGGTCCGGGAAAGGCGGGAGGATCGAGAAACGCGATATTGAAGCGTTCCTTGCCAAGCCTACTACATCTCCTGCTCCCCAGCCGGTTGCATCAGGTCAGGATGTTGTCGTTGAGCTTGGTCGGACGCGGTATAATATGTGGAAGGCTATGACCAAGGTATGTGCCCTTTTGGTCGTCCCCATTACAGAATAAGGCTTACGCTTTTGTTTTCATAGAGTTTAGAAATTCCTCACTTTGGGTATATATCTTTGCTGTTAACGAGGTGGGTTACATCTAATTATGCTGCTATTTCAGGTACTCGACGACGCTGGATATCACCGCGTTACATCATTTGCTTCCGATTCTCAATGCACACATACCCCAGCACTTCCTGCCCTCCCCCTCCAAACCACCCTTTATCGCAGTAAACCCCTCCGCAGTATACCCCGCCCCATCCCAACCCCAAATTCCTGAGTCCCAACGATATACCCGCCTAACGTACCTCCCCGTCCTCCTTAAAACCCTCTCAAAAGCCATGCTTGAATGGCCCCTCCTCTGCTCGTCCATCACGACTACAACAGCCGATACGGACTCGTCAAAACCATCGCTGACCGTCCGCCCACACGCTGACATAAGTGTCGCGCTCTCTACGCCCACAGGCCTCTACTCTCCCACTCTGCAGCAAGTCGACACACACTCCATCTACTCCCTCGCCGCACGCCTCAAGCACCTGTCACACCTGGGCCGGCAGACCCCATGTGGGCTTACCCCCGCGGAGATGCCGAAACGCGGCGGGACGCTGACGGTGTCGAATGTCGGGGCGCTTGGCGCGGGCGAATTTGCTTCACCTGTGTTGGTCCCAGGTGGTGGTGTTGCGATTGTTGCGCTGGGACGAGCGAAGTGGGTATGGGATGTTGACCGTGGCGATGGGAATGGCGAGAGGAGGCTGAAGCTGGGGGTTAGTTGGAGTGCGGATCATAGGGTTGTGGAAGGCGCAGAGTTGGCGGCATTTGTGGAATGTTGGAGAAGTTATGTTGAGGTACCGGAGAGGTTGATAGGGGATGGCGTTTAGCACTGTTTATATGCATTGTGAAATGAAGTGCGGGTGGGACGAAGAGCTCGTGTACATAGATACTGTAGTGTACTTCTATTTGCAGTCCTTGATGGAATGTCATTATAAGGTATCTTATTGGAAGGTAACTTTGGTTGGATGGTTCACGCAAGGTTCACGACAGTATTTCAGAGGAAAGGCTCTCCTACCTGCGAACTGCGTCAACCCTCTCAGCAGTGGTCCAACGCCATGATAATAGCATAATTAAAGTTGGATAAAAGTTGGATAAAAGTTAGGGTGGAAATTGTTAAATGTGATCTAATCAGATGGTAAGGATTTTGTACCGTGCATCTAATCTAATCTACTTATAAGCGAAGAATATTTTGACAGAGTCAACTCCGCAACGCGCAGGTCAGTATCAGCCCGGCGGACATACAGACTTATATACCCAAACGCCACACTCGGACACCCGTAAAACCTCCGGAACGACCTAGATTTCAGGAGGAAAACACATATAAAGGGCGCAGGATCTTCAGAGACCCATATAATTATACGCCATAAGACGCAATCGGTGGTCTCGATCAACATGGCTTCCTCTCTGACGGCGCTCATTGAGCAGTCTATCCATGTCGTGCCCTCGTTCACACTGGAATGCGGGGCCACGCTGAAAAGCGTGCCGGTGGCTTATAAAACATGGGGCACTCTGAACGAGACGAGGGATAATGTCATGGTCATATGTCATGCGTTTACGGGGAGTGCAGATGTGGAAGACTGGTGAGCCTTCGGGGTATCATATCGTATCAAATGTGTTTCTCAATCGGATATGTAACGAGGTGGGGGCCGTTAATGGGCAGAGGGAAGGCGTTCGATCCGGATCGCTTTTTCATTTTTTGTGGCAATGTGCTGGGCTCGCCGTATGGCTCTGCATCGCCAATTACCCTGAACCCTGATACTGGGAGACCATATGGCCCTGAGTTCCCACCGACGTCCATCAGAGACGATGTTAGGTCTGTAAAGATTTTGTTCTGAAGTGTTCTGAAATCTAATTCGGGATTGATAGGATACATAAACTCGTCCTCGACCACCTTAGTGTCACATCTGTTGCAGTTTCCATCGGTGGATCCATGGGCGGCATGGCTGTCCTTGAATGGCCGTTGTGCACCCCCCCAGGATACGTCCGCCACGTTATACCCATCGCCACATCCGCACGGCACTCGGCATGGTGTATCAGCTGGGGCGAAGCTCAAAGGCAAAGCATTTACAGTGACCCCGTCTACCAGGATGGATTTTACACTATACAGCCTGCTGCCGGGTTGGCAGCTGCAAGGATGAGTGCACTTCTGACATATCGTTCGCGCGATTCATTCGAGAGTCGATTCGGTAGGAAACCACAGTTGACACCAAAGAAATACCCCTCGACGCCGCCCAAACACCCTAAATCCCATGCAGACGAAGCCCTCGCATTCCACAACGACGGGCACAGAAATGCAAAGCCGCGCTCGCCGTGCTCGTCGTCGTCGCCTAAGCGGCCATTGTCTCCGAACAAAGCATCGCCTCCGAACGTGGACTCTCATCCAGCCAAAACATCAACTGCCAATGCCCCCATATTCTCGGCTCAGTCATATCTCCGCTACCAAGGCGACAAGTTCACCGCGCGCTTCGACGCAAACTGCTACATCCATATCACACGTAAGATGGACACTCACGACGTCGCGCGAGGGCGAATGTCGAGCTCCGACGAGGAGTCGGAGTCGCTTGCTCTTGCACGCGTGCTTGCGACGCTTCCCCCGCGTGCGCTGGTGATAAGCATCGCGACGGATGGACTTTTCACGACCACGGAGCAGCGAGAGCTCGCTGCCCATATTCCTGATGCCGAGCTCGTGATTATTCAGTCGCCGGATGGGCATGATGGATTTTTGTTGGAGTTTGAGCAGCTCAACAGACATATTTTGAGGTTTTTGAGGAAGGAGTTCCCTGAGATTTATCAAAAGGAGAAGCTAGGCCAGGGTGAGGACAAAGTAGAGGGCTTTGAGCTGAAGAAGTCGAGTGTGTTTGGGGAGGCGGAGGTGGATATTACGAGGTGGTAGGTTTTGGTATAAATTTTAGGTTTATACATTGATCAGTGGGCTTTGGTAGGCCCCGGAGCAGACTCTAGTAAGTGTGTACAGGTAGATGAAATTAGTCAATCGCTCTATAGGACTTTGGAGAGTTGGAGTCACATATTTCTAATTCATTACAGTGTTTTGCCCATGGAGGGTAGTCTTCCACTCACGATATTCTTCCATATTCGAATTCGCCATGGATTGCGGACGAGGATGAGTTCAACCTACGTAGTTCAACACATTTTCGTTCAGGCCCTGTTTCCAGTACATCTACCCTGATGTCTGTTCTTTTTTGGACACTATGAAAACATGAAACTGTATCATTCCAGCACACCATCTACGTACCATCCTTTTTAGAGGACTGAGGAGAGAGAAGTCTAAACTCGGAATCAGTGATGGTGCCAAAATATCGGCAAACATCTCTCGCGTCGACTCCAGTCAGGACAGGCAGGCCACAGAACTCGCGAACGCCTCGTTGTTACCGTGCAGGTACTGAAAGGGTTGATATGTGAGATCTATCGTTCACAAATGTGCTACGTACTCGAGAAATGGCCTCTGAACCGAGTCTCTTTCAGCATTATTTTAGGAATTACTGCAAGACACCAACACGACGCATTCAACTTTCGACCCTTGCCCCCTGGGGACGCTCGAGATCCAGCAGAAAATCAGTAAAGTCTATCCCTGACTCGATTTCTTTACGCGTTAATATGCCCGAGACGGACGCCATTTCGAATGGCCCGACGAATGGCCCGCTCAACCACGACGCACCTGCGGAACCAGTACCGGGTCCTGCTTTCGATTCAGAAATATTTCGCTCGTATCTGCTGGCGTTGCTGCCCCCCGTGATCGGGGCACTGCCGTCGGAGCTTGAGTCCTTGTTTGACGATCAATTTGACGAACGTGTGGCCAAGTTTGCATCGGATAATGGGGGGTCTGTATACGTTGTAAAAGTGAAAGAAGAGGTGGAAGGTGCGTACTGGAGTTCTCCTCCGATTAAAAGTCTAACATATCTGACTTATAGATGACATACCTCCAACGTACACTTACCTGTTAACCCCTCACCTCGTATACCATCCTTCCCATGTAACAACACTCGCCCTCATTAAACGCGGCCCGACACTGGACCCCCTGACCCCACTTGCATCTCAACTTTTCATTATGAACCTGTTCGGTGGTGATGAAACACCGTACGAGGGCTTGCATGCTGTTGTCAGCTTTGGCGTGAAGCCATGGTTTGACGCGTTCGTGGGGGCCCGCGCAGGAGGCAAAGAGGTTGACACTCGGATGGGTGAGTTGAAAATTATTTGAGTCCAGCTCGGACCCTCTGATGCATCCCAGGTATCCCCATGACGAAGAAAAAGTTCGCCGAGCTCGAGCTGTCCCTCCTTCATTTGCAGCAGAACGTCGAAATCCCCGAAACGCACCTTGTCATCCACCCAATCATCCAAAGAGCCGTAGACCAAGCGCGTGCAGATGGAGTTGTCCCGAATCTCTCACATCTACCACCGAAACTGCTCAACGACAGCACATTCCTCAACACATTGCATGGACATGTCAATTCGTGGATCAAAGCCATCCAGTCTGTGACGAAGCTCACACGCGATGTCGCGTCGGGAACCGCATCGCAGGAGATTAACTTTTGGCTCAGTCTCGAGAGAGCATTGGATGGCATCGAGGCACAGCTACGGAGTGACGAGGTCACTATGGTGATCAACTGCCTGCGGAATGCCAAACGATTTCGCGCAACGGTCAGTTTCATCGCGGATACTGGTCTCAAGGATGCCACAGATCTCGGTGCGTTCCGATTCCTGCTCACTGACCTGTTTCCTAACTTTTTGTTGCAGTCCACAAATACAACCAACTTATGAAAGACTTTCCCCTTAACGAGCTCCTCTCCGCCACCGACCTCGACAAGATACAAGAATCATTGATACTCATCTTCGGACACATCAACCGCAAACTCAAGCTCTCACCATACCCCATCCGGCGCGCACTCCCGCTTGTCGAAGCCATCTCTCGGGACTTCAACGATCAACTACTACGTATCCTCACGTCGCAGCGGCTACCATACACGCCGTACGAGACGTTCGAGCGGCTTCTTGCCCAGACAACCAATATCTTCAGAACATGGGACGACTTGATCAAGGAATTCACGAATGTGGCTAGGGAGGTGATGAGAAAGCGCTTGGAGAAATTTATTCCGATCAAAGTCGTGCCGGCGCATGCGAAGCTGCAGGAGAGGACGCGGTATTTGAGGGATTGGAGAAAGCAACATGAGCAACTGGCGGTGATGACGGGACCGACGAAGGGGCTTGGCGGTGTGGGGATGGAGGTGGGAGGGATGGATATGGAGGAGGAAGTTAAGGAGGCATACGAGGTGGTTAAGAGGATCGACGTGTTGGATGTTTCCGTTGGCGAGTCATTTTCTGAATGTGCGTGTCTAGAGAGGTGCTAATATTGGTTTTGGTTGACAGAGGGGACGGAGATTTGGGTTACAGCGGAGAATGCGTATAATGAACGGGTATCCCGTGTTGAGAACCAAATTATTGCCCGGTTAAGGGACAGACTTGGGACAGCGAGGAATGCGAATGAGATGTTCCGTGTGTTCTCGAAGTTTAATGCCCTGTTCGTCCGGCCAAAGGTCAGTTTTAGATGTCTGCTTTCATGAGCTCTATTTTCAATCTTCCTTCAGATTCGTGGTGCCATCCAAGAGTACCAGACACAGCTCATTGACTCCGTCAAGGAAGATATCAAACACTTACACGATAAGGTAGATCTTTGCATACTTGACTGCCTCACAAACATGCTAACAGCAGACCAGTTCAAAACTCAATACCGATTTTCCGAAGCATACCATATGTCGCAAATGCGTGATCTTCCACCCATTGCTGGTGCCATCATCTGGGCGCGACAAATCGAGCGGCAGCTCGTCACCTACATGAAGCGCGTCGAAGATGTGCTCGGCAAAGGCTGGGAGCTCTACGCCGAGGGACAAAAGCTACAATCCGAAAGCACTGCGTTCCGCAAGAAGCTCGACACACGTCCGGTGTTTGAGGCATGGCTACACGACATCAACCGGCGAAATATGGGCGTCGATGGGCGGCTGTTCGAGATCGTGCGCCTGCGAGGGGGCGGGTTCCAGCTTGCGGTGAACTTCGACCCGCAAATTATTACACTGTTTAAGGAAGTGAGGAATTTGCTATGGTTAAACTTCCAAGTACCGCACGCGATTACAAATATGGCGAAAGACGCGAAAAGGGTGTATCCGCATGCGGTGAGCCTGATGGAGACGGTGAGAACGTATGGCCAGACGCTGGATTTGGTGGAGAACAATAAGGGTATTGAGTGGCTTGTTGCGGAGTATAGGAATGAGTCACAGAGAATGATTACGAAGGGTGCGTTGGGCTCGTTGGTTTTTGCTTTGGGGCCGTGTTGATATTGTTTGCTTCATAGGCATGAATATCCGTTGGGATTACTTTGTGAATCAGTATGATACCACCAGATACGTTTCGAGTGCGGATGGGCGTGACAATCGTCATATACAGTTTGTGCGGGAATTTGCTAGCATCGTTTCGGTTCTCCAGGTATGTAAACCCTTGTTGCTTTGCGGTTCCCGGTTTAGGATGAGGTATTCGCCTCCAGGACAAAACAAACAGTGTCATTGATCTGTACAAAGATATTCTGCGTGCCGTCGAAGATCTTGCCACCTGTTCATATACAATCGAAGCCTTCTCAGATTTACTCGCGAAAGTCCAGGCTGCGGTAAGTGCACCACCCCTCATCCATTGAATGCCTCCTGAACCACTTTACAGATTGATCGATTGAATTTGGAAGGCTACGCCAACCTAGAGCATTGGGTAGCGGAACTTGACAAAAAGATTGAAGGGATCTTGCTCCAGCGCTTGACTCATATCATCAATGTATGGTGCACGGAGTTTGACCGTGTGGATGATGGAGACACTAGGCGCGACACACTTCCTCTTCGCGATATTACAAACAAGCGCCGAGGTGACAAGCGTCTCAAGGAAGAGAAGGTGTGCTTTTTTGACGTCCGTAATGTGCGGCAATATATCCTGATGAAAACACTAGTTCCTTGAAGGAAGTATGACGCTGAAACCCATTGTTCATGAGATTCGGATACAGAATCAGGTCATTTTCTTGGATCCGCCTATAGAGTATGCTCGCTCGACTTGGATCAAACAGCTACACGACTGGCTAGGTTTGGATCTTTTTTTCCTCACATAATTTAGATTCAAATATTGCACCTCTGTAGGTGTGGTGTGTCGACTGCGCCGGATTCAGAGCTCGCGTTACGAAATTGGACTACAGATGCAAGGTGCCAGTGTGGCAGACACAACGTACACTTCACTTGTAAGTCACTTACCCATAAATTCTTGCATATATTAACAGTTCCTATCTTGCCAGCTAACACGATTCCCGGATAATACGCTCGAGCGGCCATTCGCGTTGATCGAGACAAAAGTCCAACAACTGAAGGATTACGTCGCTAAATGGCTGCAATTCCAATCCCTCTGGGATCTTGAAACCGAATACGTGTTCAATCGACTCGGAGATTCGCTCGCGAACTGGCAACAGCTGCTGACTGAGATTAAGAAAGCACGAACAACGTTCGACACCTCGGACACACAGAAATCTTTCGGCGTCTGCGTCATTGATTACGAGCAGGTGCAGGCGCGGGTGAATGCCAAGTATGATTCGTGGCAGCGGGATATCCTCAGCAGATTTGGCGTCAAGCTGGGGAATGCGATGAAGGAGATGCATGCCTCTATTCTGAAGGCCAGAAATGATCTGGAACATCATTCTATAGAAGGATTGGTTGGAGGAGCTGCTCGTAGGTTCTGAGTCTTTCTGTTCCGCCACTCCTTTGGCCACTTTTCTTCCCTGTTTACGATCCGATCGATGAATACCCTCAGTACTAGCCACTCATTTAGCTCATGTTTATGTTGTCTCCTCGCATTTTCCTCATTATGCATCGTGTATTGGATTTATTACCCTGAAATAATATCCCTATAATCCGCATTCCTACACATTCCTGCACTAAAGTCCCCACAAGCTGAGCTTCAGTTGGGACTACTTAGGAGTTGCCCAAAGACAGTGAGCACGGCCGGTGTCGGCCTTTGGAAAATACAGGCGTAAATGGTCCGTGCGTTGCTCCAACTATATAAACCTATTTCGCACTATTTGGTTCCTTATCTCTTGTGCTCGGGCATTACTGTCGCCAGTGAGGTTTCTACCGAGGCACAGTTTTTTGCTGATTGCAAATTATACATCCGAACTCATCTGTTAGCTTCGGCTTTCAGTAATTTTTGGAAACCGTCTGGTTTCCTTTCCTTGTGATAACATGATGTTTGAAGGATTGGACCTGGTCTTTAACACAGTAGTAGGAGTTGAAATATACAGTTTTGAAAGTTTCATTGTCTTGTGGAAGTGCAAGTTATGTGTACATTCCTTTCTAATGGCATATGTCAGTGCCAAGTGTGTCCTAGCATGCGCATGTTATATCAGATTGAAGGTATATAATGTCTGCTAAGTAAATGGTCTTTTTGACTGAGGAGTGAATATTGGCAATGGATGAGCCTCCGTATTGAATACATATCCTGCACAACCAGTGAGCCTACGTATACGAGACAGAACAAAGTTGATTTGACTCACTGTCCAGTGGTAACACACTCTC
>JABCKG010007654.1:0-35175 GCA_018851835.1 Hypsizygus ulmarius | reverse complement strand
AGCTCGGGATAATGAGTGGACAGGAGGATACTGTCGTGTTCGTCGACTTCTTGCCCAAGTCCTAACAAGTACTCTCCATCCTCATTCGCAGCCTCCGTTAGACCTTGTGCTCCATCCTCCTCCATGTGCTCTTCATTCTGCTCCATCCGCTCGACCTCCTCCGCAGCACCCTCCTCGCTCTCCTCCACGTGTTCAACCTCCTCCTCGTCCTCGTCCTCGTCCTCGTCCTCCTCATCCTCCATCTCCGGAGCCCACCGTGTTGCATCCACAGCACGCCAAGGGTAATGGTCAACTTCACCGCCACCTGTCCATGATCCCTTCTCCCCATCACCTGCGAGCTCCGCCACTTCCTCCCTCATCCTACGGATCCTAACCGACATCCCCTCCATGAAAACAGGGATCAGCTGGGACACCTCAGTCCTCAGGGCCTCATCCATAGGGTGCATGTTCTCAGCCCAAATGGCATCGAGCGACGATTCGCCTTGATTTGACATTGACCTGCCACTCACGGAACTTGAGGCGACAGTGCTTGTTGAGAGGTCCGGGTTGTCAAGGAGCCTTTCGAACTTCTCGAACCTGCGCTGGAGAGACGCGTGCATTGCCGACAGATCGAGTCTGTCATTTTCGTAGGCATCGAGTGTGTTGGTGATTCGCAGGGCTGTCTCTCCAACTTCGTCGGCCCGTCTGCCCATATCATCAAACCTTCTGCCCAAGGCCGACAAAGTGCAAGACTGGTCGAAGTTCTCGGTACCGCTAATGATGGCGTCTGCCCGATGGATGGTTGCCTCCGACTCCCCAATGACTGCCTCCACGCGTTGAAATAGTCTCTTAACCTCTGACCATGTACCGGAGCTGTCAGAGGTTGTGTTGATAGGAGACGGAGGATAATCGTTGTTTATGGACGAGGTGAAGACATCGAGGAACGATGGCATTGATGTATCGAAACTGCTCGTTGGGGCCAGATCAGAGTTGGCGCTGTCGATAGAGGACATGCCAGTTTCAGGCGGTACATGGTCAAGTATCGACCCATCCCCTAGAACAGAATCGTCGGAAGAGAGCATGGAATGACCACTGCTGACTTCGCTGACTTGTCCATCATTGAACCGCCGCTCGAATGATGCATAAAGGGCTGAGAGATCGATCCCCTCATCCATAGGGCTGTCGAGTGCGGCAGTGATACGCTTGGTGGTAGCACCGATCTCGTCGGCGATGCGCCCTATACCATCCAGCTGCCTACCCAGACCAGATAGATGACAGATGGCAGAGGGCGTGAACGACTCGTGGAGGTCTTTAATAGGAGCCGGTGGGGGAGGAAAGTGGGGAACGATGATGGTGGACGGCAGGACCGCCGTTAGCGACATCGTTGAAAAATCCCTAGTCTCCACTGGGGCGATGAGGGAGTAGTTCCTCGTGGGCTTCATCACAGAAAAGTCAGTGAAGATCCCATAACAAAAGAATTATAGTACATACAGGTTCATCTTCTCGGGAATCCAGATCCAGCGCAACAGAGCTGTCCTCCTCACGTAAAGTGCGGCGAACAGGCGAGCTCTGTAAGGCAGTAATTTTAGTGTGCATCCCCTGAAAACATATGTTTGCATACCTGCGGCGCATTCCCGAGGTCAAGAACCATTTGGTCAAGTAAGCTGCGAGTGTGACGGAGTTCGTCGTTGAACAGAAGCATGTGGCTGTACACCTTGCATTTTGCACACGAGACCGCGACGGCACGTGTTGCTCACGACTGATTTTCTTGACGACGACCACGACGGCAACGACCTTCACGTTCTCCATCCATCTTTTCCATCATCATCTCGTCAGTTCCCGCCCCAAGCGCCCTATGCATCGATCCCAATAAATCACCTCAAGACAAGCCTCTGAAGAACTTTTTTTTTCACCAACACACGCTCTTTTCCACTTCATCAACTCTCTTTAATCTTATAACACCCCGAATCGACCGGATACATGAAGATGTACTCTACAACACGCGCCCTGGTCTTAGCATTTCTTTGGATTTTGAATTTCGCAGTACTAGTCGATGCTGGTATATACGTACGTCAGATACATACTTATTCCTCCAGAAATCGCAGCTTAATCTTTTTTCACAGGTAGTCAAACCATCGGCGCACTCGAAATGTCATGGCGGGCAGAACTGCACCATTGACTGGCTGGATGATGGCTCGAATCCGTTACTCTCTGCAATTGGCCTCTGTACTTTTGGGCTCTACACTGGAAAACAGGTGCGTTGTTTTCCTCCACCTGCTCAGGCATCCTGCATGAGGCTCATTGAATGGCACCCCAGAAACTTGTACAGGCGATTCCCGCCGTAGATGTGTCAAGTGCACATTCCGTAACGTTCAAGGTGCGTTACATCATCCTCTCTTCTAATTGCCCGTTCACTAATGCGCATATACTAGCCTAATCCCGCAGCTGGACCGAATTCGGACTCATAGTGAGCACTTTCCCGCCCCTGTCCCTTCTGTTCACATCTGATGAACCTCGGATTGCACAGCTACATCGGCATTACCTCCGTATTGCTGAAAGACAACACAACCGCTCCGTATAAGGCATACTCCCCATGGTTCAGGTTCGCCCTTCTGATTTTCAAAACGTGTTCCACTTCCATTCCCTGACACCGTTGTTTTTCATTCCGTAGCATCGATCAAATGACGGGATCCTTTGAGTCGCCTCTTCCAGAAGCAACGTCCAAACCACCACTTCCCTCCACCCTCTCCAACTCCAACTCAACGGCGTCCCGTTCAACAACAGCCCTCTCGACGATAACGGTCGGCACACTATCAACGTCGTTGCCTCCGATCGGTGCACAGACGTCAACATCGAGGATACCTGCGTCCGCCGCAACAAGCCAATCTTCCTCGCTGTCGAGCACCCCGGCACCTTCCGCATTCCCCACTAGATTGACGACGTCGATACGACCTTCTTCATTACCGTCGACGAGCAGTACTGGGATGGCTTCGACCACCTCAACAGCCACAGGAACGGAAAGCATCTCACCGGCACCGTCGCCGTTGACAGACAGCGGCGTCAGCCATGTCCTACCCCATTCGAGAGCCCAAACACAAACAGTATGAGCATGAATAGTAGGTCAGAGGAGATGATCGGAGGCGAGGACGGAATATCAGAGGTGGGCCGCTGGACGTTGCACATCAGAAAAAGTGGCACGAAGAGAGTTCGCGCGAGGGAGAGCGTGAGGAGGCGTTTGGCGGACCAGATAAGGAGGCTTGGGATGGAGCAGATGTACCGGCCAGAGAAGTCCCCAAGGTTAAATACTAGGAAATGCATGGCGCTAAAAAGGAGAGGGTGGGTGCTTGGGTCCGTCGGTTGGACCGAGGTGGTTATGGGAGGGTATACGGCCTGTGTAGATGAGTCAATACCGCGTCCGAGCTTCACGTCCGAAGACAGAGAAAATGATACCCACCAGGGTAACAACAAAAACATAAGCCACAGCAATCTCAAGCGTCACATTCGCCTTTGCCACTCTCATAATCCTCCTCTTCTCATCCGCATACGTCTCCCTCCCAACGGACGTCAGCCCTTGATGCTCCTCCACACTCCCTACCTCCCTTAGCCTTTTCTTCCCCTGCTCTAACGGCGCCACCAGCGTGCTATACGTCGGCATCCGCACCAGCCACCCATGCGCCACAGCACTTATCACCAAAAAGAGTGTCGACAGCGCGAAGAATGCCCGCGCGGATTGCTCCTCCGCCTTCCCGTCCTTCTCATTTGCCGCAATCGCCTCGGGGGATCCACCCCCTAAGAATATCGCGGTGCTCAGCACCTGGACGCCGCTGACTGCAACAGCGACCGCAGCTTGGCCTGTAATCATAGCCTGCACGGCTGCAGGTCCGAAGAGAGAGGCAACTGCGATGACGGAGGTTTGCAGGTAGGCGCCGAACGCGGCCTGGAGGATGCCATTTAGTATAACGAATATGAAGAAGAGGCCAGGTGCGACGCGAAAGAACGTGCTGAGGGTTAGAAGAAGGGTGAGGATGGATAGCGACAGGATCGTTATGCGGGTCTGTCGTGACGGAGACGTCTGGTGGGACGCGTTATAAGGAAGTCTTCGTGGTTGAGAAAACATTTGCCGGCACGTACCCTTTTCGAAACCGCCGTTGCATGAGCCAAGAATAGGAAATTGGATGCAGTGAACGACGTTGATAGATAGGAGCTAAATGTCTGCTTCAACGGTGACCCAGCCAATCTCGAAAGAAAGAACGGCGTAGCCGTAATTATCACTGTACGAACCAACCATATTTCATGAACGCATTCCGGTGTTATGTAATAGCAGTACGTACCATTCCATGGTAGCAATACGGAGCACCCTAACACGAAATGTATCCATTTTACCCTCGAGTCTACCAAAACAGGGGGCGGATCGACAGTCATGAGCGCCAGATCCCCCGATTCCGCCTCGGCTGCTGTAGCTGCATCCTCTGCCTCCAATTCGATATCGGATGGCATGACCACATGGTCCTCATCTGCCAGGGCCTGCGGAATCGCATGGTATAGCGCCTCTGGTAAATGGGGAGGCGACATGCTGATGAAGTGGGTGGAGAGCTGCGGTGAATACTGAGCTGCGCCTTGAGGTCACCATTGCTTCTGCCACGATAAAACCCCGGCCCGGCGAGTACCTCTGAGTATCTCGCACAGCGACGGAACGTCAACGGAATATTTCAAATTCGGCGACTTCAGTTCTCACTCAAGCGTCTTCACCTCGCTGTTTCGAAGAAAGTTTGGAGGGACAACAGTATTGTAGAGAAAATTAAATCTAATCCAACATATCCTTCGGAACAACCTGGTTCGGTTCGTCCTTGAGCACCATTGCCGTAAGTCTCTGTCTCTGTTTCGCCTCCTTCCTCGCCCTTCTCCTGGCTTGCCTCTCCAACGTCATCTCTGGGTTCCTCTTGTTCCATCTCTGCTTCCTCAGTGCGTCTTCCTGTTCTTTCATCTCTTGGCGCCACTGCCAAGCCGCCTCCGCCCTCGCCTCCCTAGGATTACGTCCACGCAAGTTCTTGGTAGCATCAGCGAAGAGCTGCTCCAGACGCGCCTTCTTCTGGAACTGCCACACCTTCCAGCGGGCGTGCTTTTTGGCGCGCGAGTGTGGGTTGGCGAGCTCGCGGAAGAGGTATGACTCTACAGGAGCGGAGTCATCGAACTTTCTGGGTCGGTGCGGGTTGTATAATGCGCCGAGGAATTGTTCTTCCGATGGTGGGCGAGGTATGAGGCCTTTCATCGAAGGGTGGAACGCAGGGGGGTTGTATGTGACTTCAGAGACCACATCCTGGGGTGTATCGTACAATGTTGCTGGATATCGCGTATGTCAAGACATTGTAGGATATATTTTTATTAAGACGCACATACGTTCTGGATACGACGGAGGAGCAGGCGTGGGCCAAGGAATAGGGATCCGTTCACCCTTCAAGTGAGGGATGGTAGGCACAGTACTCGTTGCAAACCGTTTCCAGTCATATCGACGAAAGAATGGGTTCCAGAACGGATTCGAAGACCCCAAACGCTGCGCAAATACCCTAGGACAATAGACCTTCAGAAAACTTTCAAAGAAATGTTTATATGAGACACGTACGGGACGACCTGTGTCTTGGGATTGCTCTTCGTTGGGGGGAGCTCGTAATTCCCGAGGAACAACTGACATCTCGAATAGTGGTAGTTTTTGCTCGGAGGGATTTTACCACTTTCTTCCTCTCCAGTCTACGCTATCATCAGGCGAAGCTCATGCCAAAGACAAATGACCACGACTCACGTTAACAGCCCCTTTCACGAACACGCGGTTACTGATTCGGTTTATACTCAGCACCTCATGCAGTGTATTCTTTTTGTCTCCCAGCAAGCGAATCTGGTCACCAGGAGCAACATTCCAATATTTGATGCGGTCTCTGGGCCTGACTGACTTAATGAGAGGATCCCGAATGGTTGACCGCTTCAGCCACTTTTTAGGTATCGGAAGCAGGTGACGGAAGTCTGTCGTCCATGGTTTGGTGGTTGTCGCGCTCAAAAGCTGTCTCCGAGTGAAGGGCTTTATAGGCATTGTCGAGGTTCCGTTGACGTCGATTAGTCTCCTATAAGCCTGCTTGCATGGACGGCGAAGCTCAAGGCGTTGAACACCAGTCAGTGACGGACCCAGTTGTCAAAAATTGGCGGTCACATGACCAACCGCGACAGCTGAATGAATCAATGATTCAAATTGCCAAAGCCACTGAATGCCGGCGCCAACCTTTTTCAATACCCTCGAGTCTCGGCTTGGACCGCAGACAGAATGTGCTCATAGCTGAGCAGCCTCTCATTCGCCCCTACTCTTACGATTACATGCACATACAAAAGAACAAGAATTCCAAGACAACAAGACAATTAAATAGCCGAGTTTCCACGCTGAGGAACTTACCCGCCAGCCGTTAGTTTTGTGCCACTCCAAGCAGTTGATGAAGAACTTGGTTCTTCCGACTCTAAAGTCTGAAGAAGATTGAAGTTCAATCAGTTTCAGCCAATAAATGAGACAAACAGCGACCCACTTCAAGCAACATTCCCAGGACATGATCAACCTCCGACGGCGGGACACCACCACAGCCCGCCCCAATTAAGCGTCTATACTCTGCCATCCTCCCACTCGTCCCCGCCTCCGCCTGGAACGTCACGAGCTCGTCAAATGTCACCTTCCTCCTCTTCTTCATGTGTCCAAGCTCTTCCCTGAGCGACTCGCATGCCTGCCGTAGCTCCGCCGGGTCCATAGGGATATCCGCATGCAATGCAATGAGATCAGAAATATCCTCTACCTGAGACATCGCCTTCCGCTTCCCTTGCGTCTTCTCCGGATCAGACGACGCGTCGACCTCCATGCCCTCCTCGACGCGATACGAGGCAGTAGCAGCTGTGACAATCAACTCTCCATTCGCGGCCTCTCGGATTGCGGCCTCGCGCAACTCCTCATCTTTAACCCACTTCTCCCACCCTAAACGGTAGCGCCGGCCCATTTTGAGATACAATTCTTCTTCGAGATGTTTGAGATTGTCTTTTGCCTGCATCAAACCTTCCGCCTGGGCCTTGAGTTGCGCGACAGATCGCTGGCTCTCTAGGATCTCCCCTTGTATGTTCCCGAGCACCGCGTGCGCTTGTGTCGTATCACGTTCCTTGTCCCTGAGCTCCTGATCAAACGAAGCAGCCAGACTATCGAGCATGCTGGTCATATCGTTGACGCATCTCGTACTTGCCTTCTGTGCAGCAACAGAATGGTGCAACGGAGGCCTATCACCATTCGCGGGTCCGAATGCATAATTAGGTGGCGCATTCGGCGGAGGATATGCCACTTGGGCATTTCGGAAGGACATGGAAAGGGCGCGAGAAGGGGGGACGGGTGATGACCTGAAGCGTTCGTCCTCAAGGATGTAATCTTCCGTGCTCTTACCATCATTGTTGACAATTTTGGGGTCCGCACCATGGTCGATGAGGATCTTCACAAGACGTTTACTCCTGCATCTGGCCGCCATCGTCAATGCCGTTTCACCATCTTCATCCTGGAAGTTGATTACATCTGCCAGCTCCTTGGGATAATCCGCAAGCCGGGTAAGAACTGTCTCCATATAATACCGTGCCGCGTGTGACTTGCCCTTCGACATTGCGATGTCCACAATATGATGGAACAACGTGCGGTTGTAGTTGTCGATATTCAGCGTCGAGCGGTGAAGAAGCTCGTACAGCTCCGGAAACTTGCGCACGTCGTAATTGTTTGCGAACATGACACTGCGCATCAACGGCGTCTGTCCAGCTTTGTTGACCTTGAATATATCAGCGCCAGCCGTCAACAATAACTTAACAATACGGATGCGGCCCATTGCGCACGCCCAATGCAGAGGCGTATGCCCATCGTCATCAATGGCCATATTGGGATCAAAGTCGGGCGGTGGGGAGATTAAGACAGGCGGAATCTGATTTGTGTCGGAAATGAAATATTCCAATATCTGGTCCCCGTAAGTTCGAGCATCGCCGCCACCATTTGCCCTCTCGCCATCTGACGCGTCGTCGTAGTTGTCATCGGCGGCACGGTGATACTTGTTGCGCCGACTTCTCGGCGCGACAGAGTTACGGTCGTCCCCAGCGGCCGCGGACCCATATGACGGGTGAGGACTGTAAATTGGGGATGGCGTTCGTGAGCTGGATGAAGCCTCGGAAGGCGATGGAGTCATGGACCCGTCCTCGGATCCACGGACTGATAAGGTCTCGTGGTCAGTCTCTTCCTCGACAACACCCGGAGGCTGTCGACGAGATGAGCGCGTGTTGACCATAGAGACACTGGAAACGGTATCCGCGACTGCGGGGCGGCGGGCTGGCCGAGTAGTGCTGGCGACAAGATGCTTTGGCGCCAGTGGGGGGCTTTTCGCTGCTGGTTGAAATTCAATTATAGGACGGAGAAGTGTATCACAATTGTATTGCTTCGCCAGATTGAGTCCGCGCTCGAGGGGAATCCATGTACCTGTACAGACCAAGCGCCGTGTGAATAGACGCGTCAAAGTGGGTGGGTGCATAAGCTGACGAACCCTGATATTTGCCGTATCCTCCCTGTACCTTCTCATGTTCGCCTTTCTGGACTTCACGTTCAAGAACGCGGGTTCTCTGTGGCTTATCAAAACCAGCAACCTTCAAAATTTGTGTTGCGTTGAGCCACGAATCAGCGCGCCGTCGCATCACAGCAACACCCTTGCACATCCTGAGCGTGTAATCAAGTCAGTAAACGTGTCAGTTCGCGCGGATATATACGCACATCTCATACACGGGTATTCCGCTGTACGTCGCCTGGTTGAAAATGCAATTAATAGGCGACCACGCAGTTGAAACAAGCGGAATGGACCTTGAATATCTGAGTATCCGGCATGTTCGCTATGGGGGATAGATGGTTTCCCTCGTAGAGTTGATTCCAGGATTGCCTGTGTTCTGACTGCTATTTTTCAGCCTCGGGGAGGCGGAGGAGGGGTAGTGTCGCGGCTGAGAACGCGTGAATAACAAGAGTAAACATCCGCGTCGCCTTGACCCATCATCGGACTATGGCGTCACCCGAGACGCATGTACGAGTACTTACACTTCTCAACCCGAAAGACAAAGGGAACCGTTTGTAGAGCAATTTACTCGAGAAAGTTATACAGTATTTCATGTATTTCCGGGTATATCAAACACGGTCCACTAGTACGGAGAAGCCATTTCTCTCTCGCATAACTACTAAGGCAATCAAATGCGCCTCTTCCTGAACAAGACCTTTGCCTCTGAGTCAGGGGCAGAGTGCGTTCCAAACCAACGGTCCGGGGGTCGTACACCAGGGTTCTCCAAGCCTACATCGTAGTGGAGCAAAACATGAACGAGCATTGCCTTGATCTCGTTGACGGCAAAAAAGCGCCCAGGGCTGTGAAATGGTAGACTCAGCATTACTATAACCTTCCATTAAGCAAGTGAATGTATCTACCATGCATGGCGTCCAACGCCAAAGACCAGATAGTCGTTGCTTATGGAAACCATTTGGTGCTTGCTAAATCCCTCAGTTTCGTTCTCTCTTATATCTGAAAACCTGAAACCATCAAACTTGTCAGGCTCTGTGTAGTTGCCCTAGGACAACATTATCATCAGCTTCCGTTCCCGTTTTGGTAGGGAAACTAATACCTCATCGCGGTGTGTAGAGAGACTGGCAACGGCCACCATTTGTCCCTTCGGAATGACCGTACCATCTGAAAAGGTGAAATCCTTGAGAGCTTTGCGCTCCATGATAACTATGAAGTTAAAAACAATTAAAACCGTAACTAAGGCAAAGTGAATGAGCGTACGGGCGCCGGTTGATCCACATCTCCCCGACTCCTTTATGAAGCTATCGAGTTTATGCATCTTGTGGAGTGACAACTTTGTCAGACCTTCTTCTTTGATGACAGCCTCGATTTCCTCTCGCAAGGCTGGAATATGAGAAGGGTAAGCCGCCAGATTGAACAAGTTTTGCGTGAATGTCTGCGAAGGAATTCAATGAAGGGAGAGCATCTTATCTTCAAAGATACATGCTGCTCACCATCGATGACGTATGGATTGCCGCAAAGTTAACAGACAACAGACGAAGCGTCATGTCGCGTACCGTCCGCTGATACCCTTGAGCAGTCTCCAAGAGCCAGCTAAAGAGATCGTTCTGACAGGCAACGCAAAGGTGGTTAAGAGCTGCCCACGTCTACAAAAAAAACATGAACCAGGCTTACGGGCCTTCCAGGCCAATCACGGCCGTATAGTTCCTCCTTGTCGAGGCGATCCTGTATGATGGGGCCCACATGCGTCACCGCGCGTTTAATCTTAGCTTCGACGTTGGTGAAGAGATGGCCGGCAATACTATGGTGAACTGTCAGGCAGAAGGGAAGAAAAAGTTGTGGGGTACTTACGGTTTGAGGAAGTTAGGAAACAAGTTGATGATATGTCCGCCTTTGATGACATCGATGGTGAATTCCTCGTTGAGGGCTCTGAAGTCGGGGTCTCTACCTATCTACTTGTGTCGATGGAAATTTCAGCTGCATCATATAATCGATTACGCACAAAGAGGAAGGCCAACGAAGAGCCTGTTACTGGTCCTACAAACGATGTGCACGACAGCAGAGTGGGCTTGCACGCTTGTCCATTCTGAGACGGTTAATTTGATTCGTGAGATTACTATCACTTGAATCGAATAATATCATTTATAGACCTTCACTTGGGGGGATATGGTCCGTGAAAGCCGCAGCTATTTCGTTTTGCACATCATCAAAACGAGCGGTAAGATTGCGCGTGAGAGGAGTGCGGACGGTCGCGACATGATATGGGTCTCGATGCACCTCAGAACCGACAGTGTAGTCGATTTGAATAAGCTGTAATTATATGTAGTCAGTACTGGAGCACGGCAATCGTGGTGGAAGCCTAGCGCACATCAGCGACGGCATCCATCATTGACAGCTGGTCGTCCGGGGCCTTTCTTAACTCTTCCACCATCTTCGGCCCACTGACAACTACCATCCACTTGGAGACCATTGCAAATTTGAAGGCAGTCCCAGGATACTATAAGACAACCGAACTCGTGAATAAGATACACATGACAAAATGGCAGCTTCGCATACCTTGTCATACCCCTCTTGGATCATGTCACGAGCATTGCGAAGATATTTCCAGGCACCGAGATACGACGACAATATTCCAGAGGGTCCCACAGTTGGGATCTTGTTCATCTGTAGAATAATAGTCGGTCGACCGACCGACAGAGCTGCTTGATAACTCACCTGCTGCCGGAGCGTCCAAGCATTGAACAAGTTGGATGCGACATAAAGCGCTGTAACGGCGCCAGCGAAGGCCGTGGCAACTAGAGCAGGATCGTCCATGCACACAGTGGAATAAAGGGTATATGAACGAGTAAGATACGTCGCATGCCTTTATAACCTTTATAATGATGGGCATATGATTGGGAGGTTTATTGCTCCCGACGGCAACAGCAAGGCAATACAGTAACGAGAAGATACGCGGTGATTGAAGCTTGAAGAATGGTGAGAAAACTTGACTTGAGTTGAACCAAGGTCAAACGGCACTGGTTCGTCGAACACAGATATCTATGCATCCTGGATAGCATAGCATTATTCTCCGGTAAACGTACACGATTTAGAGATACCCACTTGTATGAACCAGCGATTTGGCATTGACAAGACCCCACATGTTTAGTTCCACAAGTAGGAGTAAGAAGTTGATGTCTGACCTAAGTACACATGGTCTCTTAATTCCGTACCATCTTCATTTTTCCGTTCCTCGTGCATCTCGTGCATACACTCGCCTCATTCTTCGACTACGTGTTCCTCCTGTACATTCTTCTTTCTCTCTTCTCTCACTCTCTTCCCTTTCTTTCCGTGCCTCTGAAGTTCTTCTCCCATCTCTGCAGCAGCGTATGTACTCGTCCTTGCATTCGTACTGAATCCATCGTCTTGTGCATGTGAAAAGCGCGAAAGTGAAGAAATGTAGAGTACAGTTAGTCTCTGCTCGACAGACACCATCAGTCGTGAGTCCTCCGTTCTGTAGAATATGCTAGCGTGCAAGGTGCTGCCAAGCGGCCATGCTCGCGTTTGGCCAACAGATACAAATACATGTCACGTGACCGCCTTTGCAACGAAGTTCAGCTTGGAGTGACCGGCCATAAGTACACGCCTCTTTCGCTCTCCACCACGTCCAACTCTTCCTCCTCCCCTGGATCGCGTACAAATGGCTCCTAAGTGCGAGCCACTATGCCATTTTGGCGACAGGTAGCCTGTTTAATATGTTTAATTCGCCGAATTCCAGTCACTGACGCCCAAATGTTCCGCAGGCTCTATTTCACCACATTTCCCCATCCTGCGCCGCACCCCCATACCCTAAATTTATCCGGAGAGCAGGCTGATCTACCACGCGTTCGTGCCCGACCAAGGGGCGGTCCTTCGGCGTCACCTGACGATAAAGCGTCATATTACTATTTCACAATCGACGACCAGCTCCTGTATCTCTCCTTTTTCCAGGACTGGGGCCCACTCAACATCGCCATGGTTTATAAGGCGTGCATTCTTATTCACGAACTGCTCGAAGTATGGCACATATCTCAACACTCTTCTGCCTCATGCCACTCACGTGGACGTATGTTATTGTTTTCTGTAGGATAAAGAACTCGCATCCCACCGACTCGTACTCTACTCATCGAATGATCCGCGACGGAAAGCGAATGCGGCGTTGTTAATGGCACTCTACGTCGTGCGTGGCTGTACTCATTCAGTGGTTTAACTTTGGGACATTAACGCGTTGTGCGTTAGATGATCGTGCAACGACGAGCCCCGTGGGAAGCGTTCCACCCCATCGCCGAAGTTGAGTTCATGCCTTTCCGAGATGCAGGACGTGGACCCTCCGACTTCAACTTGAGCATCCAAGATTGCCTATGGGGTATCTGGAAGGCGATGCAAAATGGATTGTGCGACATGAATGAGTTTAGCGTGGAAGACTACGAATTCTACGAGAAGGTGGAAAATGGTGACTGGAATTGGTTAACACCTCATTTCATCGCTTTCGCGTCACCTGTGGATGCTAACTGGCTAAAGCGGGAGAAGGAAGCGAAGGAGGCTAAGGCTTCGGTTTCAAAGCAAGCGTCAGGATCTTTATCCTCGTCAACAGGATCCAACCATGCCCTACAACGCAAGTTGCCCCAGCCCTTCCTCAACTGTCTTGACTATTTCGAGAAACGAAATGTCAAACTTGTCGTTCGTTTGAATACCCAACTATATGATCGGAATACCTTTTTGGATCGCGGCATCGACCACATGGAGATGTACTTCGATGACGGCACGAATCCTACAGATGAGATCGTGCGGACATTTATAGATGTGGCGGACCGCATTATCGAGAATGGAGGTGTTGTTGCCGTCCATGTGCGTTTGGCCTTCCTCTTCCGTCAGGCATCTTTTTCTAATGGTGATGATCGGATAGTGCAAAGCCGGCCTGGGACGAACTGGCACACTTATCGGGGCCTATCTAATATGGAAGTACGGGTTCACAGCAAATGAAGCTATTGCTTTCATGCGCATCGTCCGGCCGGGCAGCGTCGTCGGACCACAGCAGCAATATATGTATCTCAAGCAGCTAGAATGGGCCAAATGGGGGGCGGTAGATGAGATGCGCAAACTTCAAGCAGCGAACGCAGTTGCCTCGGCAGCCTTGGTGACACCTGCCACCCCACCAGCTGAAACTGATGAAGAGCTTTACTCTATGGCTATGGACACAACCCCTACGGCTCCAATTCAAACTGCACCTACGCTGCCACCAGTGACGCCAAGTCGGCACATCGCAACGGCTGCCGCGAAGGCAAACGTCATTGCCCCCCCTGGACAACCTCGAAAGACACCCATCGGCAAACGGTTAGCACAGGATTCAGATGAAGAGGACTCGGACGTGCTCCCTGCACTGGGCGTCGCACCACCTGTACGTCCGCGCCCAAAAGCCTCGAAAGCCGCCACTACTCGAGGCGTCACCGCATCCGAGCAGCGTCCAGCTCGTGTGACACGGTCAACCGCAGGCGCTTCCGTTATTCGCAAGACTGGTACAGGCGCACCACAACCACCACCCTCCCCCGTGAAGTCCTCAGGACAAGGCCCTAACAAGATACCAAGACTCGCCACCACGAAAACCACATCTGCAGCTAAAGCAGCCGCAGCGGCGAATGCACGGACCACCCAACGTCAGCCTCAACCTATATCGACACGCCGTCTCAATGCGCCACCGTCCCCTGTCCCTTCGCGGCTGCCGACACTGATAACAACGAAACGAATGACGCATACTACATCGCTGAGCGACGTAGCCAATGCTACTACCCTGAAGCGCGGGGGAGCATCGGACGCGTGGATGACCACAAATGTGCCCGCTGTCATCGCACCCGCTACAACGGGTCGGCCGGGGCTGAGAAGTGTCAGACGCAGGCGGAGCAGTTTCAGTTCGGTGGATGTTGTTGCATGATATCCTCGTCCTCGTCCCTCGGGAGAGTTCACGTGTTTTGCCTCCTTTCTTCTTCGTGGACTATGGGCATATTTTTGTGGCGGAAGTTCTGCTTTTTGGTTTATCATGATGTTGTATATACGCTCTTCTCAGTGTTCTAGCCATATTTGTCACCCGCATATCCACCCTCACCCCACCCATCCACATTATTTATTATTGACAGGTCATTCTAGCAATTTACTACTACTCTAAGTTGACTCTAAGTGGCAACCTCGCACTCCATTGGATTTTCTTGAATGGAACACGAGTTCATGTACAACATTGATGAGATGGCAGTTTGAGCATTGAATATTGATCTTCACCCGTCGTCAACGTACGCGCAATATTTCGGTATTCTGTTCCATGCATTCTTACCGAGTACACATTCACTTGTACATACAGTATACAATAACCCTGAATAAGTCAGCTATTGTATCGAATAATGGCCCATTCTCTTCTCTCGCCTCTAGGACGCTTATGACACAGGAGCACCACTAGACTTATGAACATGGACACAGTGGAAAGAGTACTTATGCACACACTCAAAAAACCACCTCAGGTCCTCCGGGTCCACCCCCGGCGTAATCCCATGTCCCAGATTCGCAATCCATCCTCCCTTGCCCGCATGGAAGCCTTCACACATCCGCTTCACAGCCGCCTCAATGGCGTCTCTCCCTCCATATAGCACGCTAGGGTCCATATTCCCCTGCAGCGCCACCTTATCGCCGACGATCCGGCGTGCCTCCACGGGATCAATGCACCAGTCGAGACCGAGGACATCGTACCCGCCCTTCTCCGCAAGAAGACCAAGTGCAAAATTGGCGCCTTTGGCAAAGAGCGTCATTGGCACCTGGGGGAGGTTCTCGGCGTCTAGGCGGCTCCGGACATTGGTGGATATATGGACTAGGGTGGGGAAGGAGAAGGTGGAGAAGTCGTAGGGGGACAGTTCTCCCGCCCATGAGTCGAACACTTGAAGGAGCTGGACATGGCGCAAAGGGCATTAAGTGGAAATGTTCATGAAGCCTGATACTAGACGTACCTGGGCGCCTGCGCGGACCTGACCAACCAAGAAATCCACACACACTTCCGCAATGCGCAACAGTAGCGCCTTGGATTCCTCTGGATATTTAAAGAGCCAAGTTTTGGCTTTTTGCAGGGTTTTGCTTCCTCCACCTTCAATCATGTACGCGAATAACGTCCATGGAGCCCCACAAAAGCCAATGAGGGGCACCTCGCCATTGAGTTCGCGTCTAGTCTGCGTGATTGCATCGAAGACATATTTCAACTCCTTTTGGACGTCGACGACCGGGGACAATTTCTTTACGTCCTCCGGCGTCACTAGAGGATCGGGGAAATAAGGTCCTGGGTTCATTTGAACCTCCATGCCCATCGCCTGGGGAACAACAAGGATGTCGCTGAAGATGATCGCAGCGTCCAAAAGTCTGGGATATCGTTGGACCGGCTGAAGAGTGATTTTGGTTGCCAACTCTGGTGTCCTGCAAACTTCGAAGAATTCGTGCGATTCCCGCACTTTTCGAAATTCTGGGGATATAAAGGTCACGAAGAAGCAGAGAGTTGATGCTGCATTTACAGCTAACCAGGTAGGTATCGTCCCGCCTGTCTCATGACCCATACAGGTGCCCGCTCAGTTGCTTCACCTGCAAACAGCAATATACTTTAGTTCAGATGCTAGCACAAATAATCTTGAAAGAGTGATACCTCTCGCTGCACGCAGCAGCAAGTCATTTTGCAGGGGAGGAAATCCAGCCATTGTCGAGTCACTAGGTGGGAAGACAAACAGTGAGGATGCCTGCCGATATATGTCAAGTGCGACTTACATATACTCGTGAGAGAGGCTTTCCTTGGGCGTTCCTGAGAAGAACTCTGAGCTGGAGGAGGATGGCTCGGTCGTGCTTACACGGAGATCAAGTAGAAAGATAACGATTAGATCTCCCGGTCGATCTATAAATCACGTGGCGTTGCCTCCAAGTTTTCCAAACTCAAACGTTGCTCAAACGCGAACTCTGAGTATTGTGAGTATAGTACGGGGTGGACGGTACGGACGGTGCACTATGCCTATCGACAACCCCACTGAACTTGTCGATGCGTAAGACCTAAACCAATCGCTGCATGCCTCACAAATATCTTATCTTCCCACCGTAAGGTTCAAGAAATCTGGCGAGTTCGACCGTCTGCGGCGTGAGGTGCTTTCTCAGTTTCAGCAAAGCGTGAGTGCGATTTGACTAATGGAACTTGACTCTGGACTTCATCCTAAATGACTTGAAAGGGTGGCAATTCCGCTTTGAAAGGGCGAGTAGGAGACATCGCGCGGAATCGCCTAGAATCTGACGAGAAGCTGCGATTCCTGCCTCAGGATGCAGTTCAGAGAGAACTGATGCAGGAACTAGATAGGTTCGTCTCCTCACAAAACTCTACACTCGTTCTCACAAGAACTGAGGATGCATAAAGGTACCCTATCGTCGAACGTGCAGTTGCGGATGTCCATATGCTCTCAGACCCCGCCTTCGCGGCAAACATTCGTAAATCTGTCCATGACATCCTTCTTGAGAGTAAAGGACAGAAACCTCAACCTGAAAAGGGTTTGATGCCATGTCATATTTCTACCAGAAAGCATTCGTTGACGGTGGAACAGACAGCAAAGTTGAGGTAACACCGGCTTTGAAGCCGGCTGCGATCCACCCTTCCAAGACGGCTAACGATGCACAACACAGTGCAGCCCCTGAACCGTCAGTCGCTTCGACGCCTGACCTCCAATCCTCGAAGATCTTTTCAGCGACGCCGACCCCTATCACGACCTTCGAACAACCGCAGGTACAGGCTCCAAAGGAGGCCCTGCAAAGCGATAAGACAAACATTTCCACCGTAGTGTCTACCACCGATGTTTCTAAGACAACAGTCCTCACAGCAGCCATAGTCGAACTCGCCGTTGATGTAGATATGGCTGACGGAACGCAGCCAGACGCCGGAGACAGCATGCCTTCATAGCTTGATATGCATTATCCGCCGACGCAACATCTTTTGTTGCGAAGTTGGGCTTGTACGTCCGTCTTACTCTCGAAGACCAGTCTAGGCCGTACAAAACGGTAAATTGTATTAGGTACACTCGATGTCCAGCAAGCTCGAGTAACGAAGGAAACAAGAGATGCAGTAAATAACCTGATACACAGTGCACGCGCCGACGCGTCGCAAAATAATAAATACGTCTCCATATTACTCAATACTTTAGTTCCTCCGCTTGGATCAGAGAGACCGCCTTCTCGGAGCGTGGTTTGATCGAGCATTTGAAGGGTTTGGGGTGACTGTCAGACGGAGATTAGCGAAGCTTCACCGCAGAGAGTAGATGCTGGCATACCTGATAGTTCCATTGGTATTTTCGTGGACGGGCTCAATAACAACACCATTCTCCACGCATTTAGAAATGTCGAAAACAGCCAGAGACATAGCACATGAAATAAAGACTGAGGCGTCTGCGAGGTGCAATCCTGTGATTTTGAATGAAAATCAGTTCAACATCAGAAAAGTCTAATTGGCATTCGCCGTAAGTACCTGGGCAGATGCTGTAATCAGGGTCAGACGATGTCAATCAATTTAAATCATAGGGAAAGAGATTCACCGTCTTCCAAAACCAAAACAAACACTCCTGGGATCAGGCTCAGCGGCCCTCCCATCAGTAGAGATAAAGCGGTCGGGATCGAAGACATCGGGATTCTGGTAGACCCGTGGGTCATGAGTAAGTTTCCTAATTCAAAAATAAATCAATCAAAGTCGTATAACGTTCACGAGGCTAACTGACCAGATATTCGCAATTACCAGTGAGCCTTTTGGGATGAAATAACCCTCATGGATGTCATCCCGGATGGCCCGGTGTGGAACACCTGGTAGTCAGGGTATCAGCCACGGCGGCACGGAAAGAATGCAAACAACGATCATACCAGTGGGAACAACCGAGTTCCAGCGAAGAACCTCCTTTGCAAGGGCATCTAGGTAAGGCAGATGGGGTCGGTCATCGAATGTAGGAAGCCTGTCCTTGCCGATGATGGCGTCGATTTCTGCTTGAGCCTTTAGTGCAACCTCAGGATAAAGGGACATCGCGAGGTAGAACGAGTATATCGCTGAGACGGTCTAAGACAGTGTCAAATTAACTTTTGTATTTTCCGGTCGAAGCAGTGCGACTAACGGTATCGGCAGCACCTATGAAAGAAAATTAGGCCCATCGGTTTGAATTCAGCCACGGACTAACCTGAATATAGACTCGCTGTGCTCCATTTGATATCAGACTCCTCCTCGGCGGTAAGATATTTTCCTTGGAGCATACTGGATGAGCAAGAGACTGCGGCCGTTCCAGCGGCCTGCTTTGGTTAGCACAGGTAACCGCTCGATAGAGTAAAAATCGTACCATCTCGCGCTTCACAAAGTTGTGAGGTTGGTCAACCATCTCCACGAGTGTGGCAGCCCAGACTTTTGCTGTCCTCTTGAAACCAGCTCCAGGGAACCACGAAGGAACATGTCGCACTGGTCAAATCAATTAGCACGGGAACTTCTGTGAATCAACGATGCCTACAAGCTGGAAAAACGTCGACAAGATACCTCCCTGGGGCGGTGGCAAGGGAGAACTGTTCCGTAGCCTGGTCTGCGAGTTCAATGAACGGATCATTGTTCTCCTTGACTTCGTATCCATGGGAGATACGGAGAATGATAGCCCCTGCCGTGCTTCGATGATGATTAAAAAAATGAAGGTACAGGACGATGGCATACATACTGTCTAACATGTGCAGCGATGTCCCCTGGTTTGGCTAATACGCGTCGAAGGAACTTATGAGTCTCGACCTCCTCGATGGGCAAGTACTGTTTCAGTGTCGCTCGAGTTCCAATTACACTGTGAAACAGACGACGGAAACGACGCAGACGCTCTCCGTATGGAAGCAAAACGAGCGTATTCTTCCAGCCGACCAGGCTACCACCCATCTCAAATGACGGCCGGTCAGAATAGATGGGACTTTTTTTGTCAAGCATATCGAACGCAATCTTTGCAGAATTGACGATGACCATTGTTTGACCAAGAACAGTGATCGAACTGATGTCTCCTAAAGACATAACGGATAGATGTCAGTTAGCGCCTCGGTCCCGAGAATGAAAGGACTTACCCCACTGCTCGCCCCACCGGGCAAATGTGAGCCACTCCTTTTCAGAAGGCATGTCGAGGAGGTTGCCAATGAGTGGAAGTCCCTTTGGACCAGGCGGGAGTTGGACGCGTCGTCTCAAGCGACGAAGCATAATACTGTTCAAGATAGATAGACATAAAAAAGCGAAGAATATATCCACAATGTTCAATAAAGTAAACGCCATTGAGTCAACAAGACGAGCTGTGTAAAAAGTGGGGAAATTTTGGCAAAGGAGTGTCGTTGGTATGAGGACTCTCAGTCAAGCCTTGGCCGGTTTTTATGCAGACCGATCAAGAGGAGCCACCAGATAGGATCAGTCCGAATCCGGCACGAGGTCGAAGGCGCAAAAAGAAAGGTTCTCTTGCCAAGGGGACGTCCGCGGAAATCGTTATATGAACTGCCTTAAACGGGTCCATAAATGAACCACGAGGCGCCGACAGATACTGACAGATATCAGTCGGAATCCAAAACCTGTATTGGACTAGTTGATATTGATGGTGGATTACAGTTTTGGATGCGGAAGCGCCTGAAGGATTCCGCGCACTCTGTAAATGTCAAAGGTCACTTGTAGATGTGCAGTGGCGAATCTGCCAGCAAGTAGATCCACCTAATTTCGAGATCGCCTTCAACTCCAGTCCTGTCAGTCGGCCATGGGCAGCCATCTAGAAAGTCAGAATTGAAAATTTCTTGGGACGGTATCACACCATTGAAAGATTTGCGAAGAAGTTTGAGCCACGAGGCGGATATGAGAATCGATCAAGTTAGATCAGGATGTACATGACGAATGTGGTAAAAGAAGATATCTGGTAGCATACGATAAACTCGTATCGGCGCGGTGCCGTTGGCCGTCGAAAGCATCAGCTGCTGCTGAGCTGATGCTTGTGGCAGTCGTCTCGTTCAGGATTCTTTCAAGCTGACATGTGGCGTATGTGTGGATATGTTTTGCGAAAGCGCTCGATACAAATATAGCACAACAATTCCGATGTCCAAGAGAAACTTGAGGAACCAGGGCATACATTCTCATACAGTGATACAGCAATCCTCCATCAGCCTCCATCTGGTATACATATTCTCCTTAGTACGAGCTTTCTGTCGTCGCCGACTGAGGAGGTCTATCAGTCTCGGGGCTAAATAATCCGCAACGAGTCACACTCACTTCAGGTTGACGCTCAAGGTGTGTCAGATCTGGATCGTATTGGTTGCTAGTGTCGATCTTAATCGATATATTGGTTGTTTTCTATCGTCCAACAGCCTGATGAATTAGTTGTCCGTCATATTTGGTCTCCTCCACGTACGTTCGAGTTTAGCTGTCTGGCAGCAGTGGTCTTCAAGAATGTCGGGTGCATTGAGAAAGACAGGTCCTCGCTATCTTCTCCCAGCTGCCTGATCGCCTGACGCGCATTTAAAGTGGCAAGCACTGAATTGCTATATACTGCCAATCACATGAGTTTTATAAATTTGCAAGGTCAACACGTGAAGAATCCGTACATCTTCCAAGACTGAAATAGAAGGCCACGTATATCAGAGTCTGTCCCCAAATAACGATCTGGACAGCGAAAGGCATCAGCGCATCTCGGGAAGAAAAAAACCGGCCCGAAAAAAAAACCTACTGAAACCAACGATGCAATAGCACAAATACTTGTCAAGACGCCTGTGCTGACAGTGAACATGATCTGCGGTGGAGAAGTCAGCCGCGTTCCCATGGACGGCAAAAAATCAGCGGACCAGCTTGCTTATCATCGTGTCCGACCTGACGCACAAATATCAGCCTCGCGGATATTGGTCGATCGTAAATGATATTCACTTTTTAAACCCCGTCCGGGAACGTTGGAGAAAGAAGCAGAGGGTTCCAGCGATGAGAGCATCTGTAACCGCGGCCAAAATATTCACCGACATCGAAAGCACCTGATTTTCATCGATGAGAAACGTTGATGAGGAGCTTGCCACCAATCCCACCTTGAGCTGCGACAGTTGCGTCCATGTAACGAGCTGCATGCTTGGAAGGCGCAATAATTCATAACTAGAAGACCAGGAAAGTCATTGCATTTGGACTCACGATTGGATAGTAAATACTGATCAGGCAGCATAAGCTAAGCGCGCTAAAATATATAGCCCAGAGCACGCACCAAGAGAACAGGCTGGAAGTATCCTCTGTCAGTAATTATGAGCAATTGCAACAAGCTGAAAGCCGAACCAAACTCCGCGAGAACAAGGGCAACCTAAAGCTTGGGTCAATGGTATTGTCATCAAATATACAAGAAGACTCACGATCAATATGAGAAGTGGAACGTTATGGTTACTTACTGCCGCGGTTCGGTCAGCTGGCGGGACGTTATAACTAAGAGACAGCTTACAACGCCAGACACGCAGTGTCAAAAATCTGCCGTCACAATTAAAGCACGTCGAGACACATAACGCGAAAAGGCTGACCCTTGTACGAGAAGTCCGATAAAACCCTTCGAAGAGCTTCAGTCACAGGGACACCCAGGACGAAAAATGAACTCACATTGAAGAGGACCTCCAGCTACAAATGTCGAAACGGGTGAGATAGAAGAAAGCCTTTTGATAGTAAACAGCGCACCAGAATGCTCCTAAAGATAAGCGTTATGAGTGAGGGTTTACTAGAGGACAGATAGATTACGGTTTTACCAGACCATGTTTCCTAGGACAACGGGGTTGTGATAGTTCGTGATCACGTAGTGGTACACTAAAGGCTGATGATAGGGACAACTGCAAGAACTAATCCTGCCCGCTGACCTGTGTGCGAAATAAGGCATTGATGAATAGTGTCGAAAACCCAGGTCGCGCCGACCTATGATAGGCGTCAGACAGTCAGTGGCTGGATGAGATTATTATGAACTCACGAGAGTTTTGATGTACCAGACATCCTGTTGGACGATAAAACATCAAGTTTGGAGTTGGAGGATCGAGCCTACCTTAGGGTACCTGTCGAAGTAATACCATGTTTGCACGCATGATACTAACACTACGTTCAGAGATTTTAAACAACATCAGGAGAAACTGATGTATACCTCCATACAGGCTATCCAGAGGCGGTGTTAATAACTGGGAACATTCAAGGCTGTCTCAAAAATTAGACTTACACGCCGGCACAGATCACACCAATGAGGGATGCCCCCATCCTGAAAGAATCTGCTCAACAGCTGAAGAAATGTAGATGTCAATACATACGTGTTGTCAATAGTAGCAGGACCGCCATCCGCCATTTGCACTGAACAGAGAGTAGGAGCGAGGGAATGTGGGGCGACAGGCAGGCATCCGTCTTGGCCCGCTAAAGCCTTAAGAAAGCGGAAACTCTAATGGGACGTACAAGAATCGGTTGCAAAGAACCAAGCTATCGGGTGGTTCAATTGTACGTTCGTCCTCACACGCTATCCACGCTATGGTGGAATATTCTCTTCCCAAGCCAGCAGGCATGACATCAAAGAGCCTGCAGAACGCAAGTGGCGGTATGATCACAAGGTTGAGCTACACTTGAGCAAGAGTTTGCTATGGCTGCGGATTTTAAGGACCCAAACGAGGCAATGGAAGTATCTGGAAAGAAAATTTTGAAGGCAGATCGTGCTTCTGACACGTAAGTTATCGCCCTGAGAGTTGCCTGAGAGGCGGCAGCGCCATACGGGGCATGCTTCCTGAACGGTTCTGATCAAGTGAGATCTCCTCCAGGACACGAGGAAGAACGCGAAGCTGTGGTAGCGATTTATCCACATCGATGGTTGCCTCTCAAAGCAGCAAAGCGAGGAGAACCTAGGAGGACCGAGCGACACCGAAATGAGAAACAGCAAAGCAGGTCGACGAAATATATTCGAGACATGCTGCAATGTCAACCTCAGTTACTGGACTTCAAGGATATTATCATTAGCAAGTCGAGGAGACGGAAACACATGGTCGTTGAATCGTGGTGAGGAAGAGATCATATCATGGTCACTTCCGAAATGGTTGGATCGGAGATCAAATTTCTTCTGACAGATCTCGCCGAACCTCGCCCAACTCTCGCCTCTTTGCCCTCGACACTCAGGCAAGGATACACCCAAGAGAGGAGTACGGACATCAAGGGCATGTCCGTCGAGGACCATGTCAATACCATTCTGAAAATCTACGCATCTATATCGTTCAAACCGCCTGCCAACCAATACACCGTTGCTGCTTCATTTTATCTCACCCACCCCTCCTCCCCTCATGCGAATGTTATCAGCATCGCAACCGGCACGAAATGCCTTCCAACCGTCCGCCTTCCTCTCAAGGGAGAAGCCCTGCATGATAGCCATGCCGAAGTGCTAGCGCGCCGTGGCGCCATCCGCTGGTTTCTGGAAGAAATCGGTCGATGTCAAGGGTCTTCTGAACTCCAGTATCACTCGGATTGGATTTACCAGCACTCTGCTGATGGTAAATACGACCTCCGAGAAGGAGTTAATGTCCACTTGTATATCTCCACCGTCCCATGTAAGATTACATCCTTAACGCGCATTGTATGAATAAGATGTTCACTATCGGAAAACACATCTAAGGTGGCGACGCATCCATGCGCTTCCTAGCATCTATCCAGGACGAAGAAATGGCGGCGCTGAAGGATTCTACCATTTACGCTCGCCTGAGTCCTACTGCGGCTTCAAGGGGACGCGACAATTATGCTCGACTGGGAGTTCTCCGCACTAAGCCTGGCCGTGCCGATTCACCACAGACACTGTGCATGTCATGTAGTGACAAAGTTGCCTCATGGAATATCTTGGGCTTTCAAGGCGCCTTGGCTTCTCGTTTCCTTCGGCCTATGTATCTCTCTTCGATTGTCATTGGAGAAATTCCAGCAGATATGCAAGACATCGTCAGGGACGACTGCGAACGTGCTATATGGAAACGCCTTGAAAAGCTAACTGGTAAAGGTTCTCGCTTTCTTCTTGATCAAGTCTCATAGGTCCAAAGACTGGCAGCACACTGCAGGATATAGCCTTCATGTTCCGAAGATCCATTTTACTTCCCAGCCATTCATCCACTCACGTACCGTCATCGAAGCTGTACAAGCTGCTAGCGGATCATGCAATGAATGTCAGCTCATTCGTCCGTCCTTTCCTCCATTTCTCATATTCCCAAATAGCACTGGCCTGGATTGCGGACTCTAAGCCTTACGAAATCCTGATAAACGGGTTGAAGCGTGGTGTTTCTCCCAAGCACAGATTTCGAGAAAAGTCGAGGTACGTCATTTATTATCATGAGGGTTTATATTCGTGCTTAGCCCTGTCAGACCACGTTTGTCCAAGATGGCCATATTTCAGCTTTATACCCAAATGCTGAAGCTGATGGGCCTTCCCCTCGAAGAGTGAGCGTCTCGCATCGTCGAACCGCACACTAACTTACAAGGTTAATAGACCGGCGGCGACGTATCACGAAGTGAAGCAACGTCTTACAGACTATCGGACTGCTAAAGAGAAGCTGATGGGTAGGCAAGGCCCTTTTTCTGGCTGGATGAGGAGTGGCGCGAAATGCGATAGTTTTGACCTCCTACAAAGAAGCCCCCAAGTCCACATGAAGGCCCTTCCTTTCTAACGAATCTTATACTGCGTCTATATTGTATGCATATCAATCTATATATACTGGTAATTATTAGATCTCATGAATTAAAGAGAATAGAACATGATCACCAAGGTGGAAGAAAGAGCTGGCGAAGAATTCAGGGTGCCTTACGGTATGTAGGTATGTGTGTACTTCGTGTAACAACCCATGGCATATGATGATATCAAAATAAAAAAGAGTAGCCCAGTACACAGGCAACATGATTCCGAAAGCCGTCATAGATCCTTCTTCTCATTATTCGAATTTGACTGAGGTGCTAGCTCCGGGCTGAGTTCCAACGGCGTGATGCTTGCTAAGTTTTCGTCCAAAATGGAGAGGTCAGTTTCGCTCTGAGAACGACTGATATCGCTGGGAGTCGATTGACCCGACCGTGCGGTGACTTCAGCCAACTCCTTGCGAAGTGCCTCAAGTTCCCGCTCGAATCTAGTAACAGACAGTTGTATTACTGGATTCAAATAAGAGGAGGATAAATAGACATACTTCCGACCAAACACTTCGATATAGAAACCTCCCCCATTCCAGGCACTGACAGAGAACAGTGCAATAAGGTTGAAACCACTCCACGCGGAAGAGTCGTATAGCAGGAAAACGGCAGGTAATTCGGTCAGAATGGTATAGACTAGACAAATAAAGATTTAGTACAAGATGGAAGCACTTATAAGCATAACGCACCAAGTTGTCCAGACATGAAAGTTGCTTCACGATATGGAGGTGGCACTGATGACAACATCCTACCAATGACACCGCGTTTGTCATTCAAGAGGAAAGAAAAGGACGTTGTTCGCTGGCCAGATTCAATTTTGGCACGGCGGTCGACTAGGACAAACTATCAGATTATATTTAGTCCGTGAAATATGTAATTGAATTTCTTTATCTTACCTTCCAGTACAACGATTGCCAGATCATATCTAGATGCCATCAAGTCTCGTAAATGGTGCGCCAAGCGAGGAAGAAAGCCACTGACATATCGCTCCACTCAGAAGCAAAGCTTTATGTGGCTGAAGATGTGGTAGCTCAATGAGGGCGGGGAAACGAGACTCTGCATTCGGATAATGATGTCTGTGGAAGGAATGTAAGGCACCAAAGATAATCGGACATGAACAAGTATACCTGATGACCGTGAACGTGAACGGGGCATAGATATGAATGAAGAGTGAGGTGACTTTATCCTGGTCGTGGAATACAAGACTGTTCCGCCATGTAACTATTGCGCTTGCGAGTGATCCGTGCGATAGACAGTAGCACGCAACAAAAAGTGAAGGACTCGACGGTAGGAACCAGATGTAGATGAAGTTAAGAATGGTGACATAGTAACACAGGTCGAATAGGAAATAATGCCAGGCACGTTTCTTGTACTGATAGAAACGCAAGGGGAGGAGATAACACCCTTGAACCGTGTACGCGACATGTATCCACCTATAACACGTCAGCACAAGGGATTCTCGCGCTATCTGAAGACATGACATACTGAGGTGACAAGCCAAACATGAGTGCGGAGAACAGCAGTGTCATGACACCGAGGAAGAATGTGACTTTATCGCGAGTGCGGACAACTTTAGCAGATTGCCATGATACCGCGAGCCTGGTCATACGTGACGAAAGCTGTTGAATTTTGTTAGTTATAGACGCGTCACAAGTTTCCGACATGAACAACGCATACCTTGACCTTGAAATTCTTGATTTCTTGATTCAAATTCTCTGCTAGCAGATCTCCAGACAAGTCCTTGATCTTGAAGCTTAAGGCCTCCTCCGCCTTCAGCTTCAAACGATCACTCTGCTTCTGCAGTTTTCGTTGTAAGAGATCGACATGGGAGTCAAAGTAGGTCTCGACAGTGTCTGAATACACCAGAGTCAAGCTCCACATGATGGCTGGCTGGTTGATGTGAGAGCGTACCAAGGAGAGTAAAGGCGCCAGTCCATTCTGAACTTTCTTCTCGTATAAATCGTTCAAAAGGCGCGGAGAAATAACCTTTTCCAATTGGCGGTGATGGTGGCCTCGATGTCATTGTTGATTGTCACAGATTCAGCTACAACACAAAGGAGAGCTGGTGGACAATGAGCAAAGTTCAAGTGGGCTAATGGGGCGTTGTCGTCGTCAAGCGCAGAGACCAACTGGCCTCTGACACGATGCGAATTTGGCATGATTGCTTACGTCATTACTGGGAGAAACATGTGGTATCCAAATTGAGCCCACCTCGATCACATCTTGACTTCTACCATGCTCGGCACACTTGGTCAGTCTAGATTTCCTCAGTTCTCGTTGTACTCGCAGCATTCTCATATGGTGCAGTACACATTGGCTTCGACGCACTGCTCATTAGCGCCTTTCTTGCTGGAATTAGACGCACGACTAGCTTAACGTACGCTTTACTTGGAGTCAAGTATTAATCACGCATTGACGCTGCAGATTTCAGACCAGCCCTTTCACAAGTTCCTAACAAAGACGTGCGCCGTGAGTTTCATTCTTGCATGTTAGATTGCTGTCTTCTGAATCTACTGCTAGAACTATTGCGGTCATATCTCGAAATAGGTATGTCTTATTCCTTCGCGAGAGTCTATGCTAACTTTCAGCAGGGGAATATATTTTTGACTTCGCAGTGGTCATCTTTGGAGTGCGTTTCTTCAGCGATTACTTTTGTCAATATGCTCAGAATTTCTCCAGCGGTCCTCCTCGTTCGAACGTAAACAATAAACCATGTTTCCCAGAAGTCTCCATCACAACCATCATAACAACTGTTCCACACAGCTTGTTACATACCACAACCTATGACCTTACCCATGCCTTCCGTTTTTATGAACATCGTTATAGTGCTTGCGATGCGTGTAATAATTATATGATACAATGCCAGAGTATCGACATCAACCGAGGAAGTTGTATACGAAGAAATGTAGCACGATGGATCCCAGCGCAAAGTCCGCGAATGCCCTACAGTCATGAACTTGTTAAGCAGGGTGAGCTGTAGCTCGGGAATATATGCACCTCTCTGGAGACACTTCTTTAAACTCGTTCTTGTTTTCTGGGTTCACCTGTGACCGCAGCGAAGCGGTCAAGACAAATTGGCCAACATTACTGGAGAAGCTGACGCGAAAGTTAACCACTAGGAGTAACAATGGAATATGATCTCGGCGCACCCAGCCAGGAAAGCGTTGAAAGGAAAGTCGGTAACGAGAATGCAATACAAGAACTGCGCAATGCCTGACAGCATCAGGAAGAGAAGAAACGCGTCGATGAATTTAAGACGGTCGGAAGTCTGATCACTGTATGCCTTCCAGAGCGTCTGAACGGCATTGGAGGACGTCGGCGATGATTTGGGAGCCATTTCTTGGACTTGGTCGCTGCAACGTGGACCGTAAGCATCTGGATCGCAAAGCCTTTGGCACACAGGCACACACAACGGGCAACAACGCCATTTCGCGTTGTAAAAAATACCTGCCAACCAAATCTCGTGAACTTGTGTGGTCGACGTGTTTCGGATTCTTCGCCCTTGAAATGAGCAGCATAGGCCTCCGTCTGGCGTCCGCAAAGGTGCCAAGAACCGCCTCAGCCGTTTCCCGCCTAAAGTCACGATGGGGGACCCGTAACATCCACAAACGGAGGGTGCTTCCGTACCCAGTAGAAGGTGGACTTGGCGAGTTTCTGCCGCCAGCAGCACTGAAAACTGTTGCGGTTGAATATCAGGATGGCCTTCTTCAGCGGCTGAATGAAGAAGTTCGAGGTGAGTCTTCCACACGTATTTCATTATATATATAGAGGTGACCTATCCATGTCATATTATAGGTACTCCGGAACAGAACATCAGTGTTACGCAGACAGTGATAAACACCGCTCCCCATAGGGATAGAGCACTGGCATTCAATTATGCAAGTCTGGCACTAAATAATAGTTTCTTCCTGGACCAACTCGTGCGTGCTTGATACAACCCGACACCCAACGATACCTAACACATACACGTTCCCTCCGTACAGGCTCCCCCACCACCAGAACCCGAACTCAACCACCAATCAGCCATCTCCACCGACCTCGGCAGCGCCATCCGCATGCAGCACGGCAGCATCGCCCAGCTCAAATCCGCGTTTTCTTCCGCCGTCACGGGCATGTTCACCAGTGGCTGGGTCTGGTTCGTTGTAGACCAAAACGGCAATACTGGCGTTATCCCCACCTTCGGCCCTGGCACGCTCCTCATTCGCTCCCGGACGTACATGGCGCACACCAAGAGCCTCATCCTCGGCGAGGACCTCGGGCAGTGGGAACGTGGCAACCCATTCGCCGTTAGCGCGAATGAGATGGACGAGCCCTTTGAGGACGACGAAGAGGACGACGAAGATGACGACGAGCCAATCACTCCGCCTCCCCGGTCGCCTATTGCCCATCCCGCGCCTCCAGGCGTTAACCCATCCTCGCCCGTGTCGGGAGTTTCGGGCATCAACACGCCCTCGACACCCAGCGGCCTTCTGCCGAAATTCATCCACACGAGTGCGCGTTTGTCCGGCGAAGCGTTTCAGCTTGGGGACACGTTGCCCAAAAACATCTACGAAGGCGAGCCCGAGGCACGCACGGCACCAATGTCCAAGACCGACATGTTGAATATCGGCGAGACGCTGTATCCCTTATTCTGCATCTCTGTGCACGAGCACGCATGGATGTCTGCTGGATACGGTGTGTGGGGAAAGGAGGAGTGGCTCAAAAAGTTCTGGACTGTGCTTAATTGGCGGAAAATTAGCCAGTCGTACAGCAAGGCCGTTACCCAGCGTCCTTTATGAGGGCGAGACTACTGCTCGAGTCTAATAAAACTATTTTAGTGGCTTATTTGAGCTCATCGTCGTCATACCTTCGTAGACCATATACATATCCTAAATCCAATCCCCACATTTACTCTGGATTCAGGATGGGGAGACCTTCACGTTCAACTGCAACAAGTCGTTCCAAGTCTATCAATGTATTGGTGATACATTTACAACATAAATCTAATCCGCAATAACGTACAGAACGGAAGCAACTAACACTTCCAACAACCAGTTCTTTCTACTTATGCTGCTTGAGGGCCTGGAGCGCGCACAGGGCAGCTACAGAGCACAGTGTCAATATCAGTGTCATCAGAGGCCAAAACGCCACATACCGCCTACGCCGCTCCCATCCTTGGCCAAACCAATATCAACTCTCTTCTCTACGTCTTCACCAACAAGTGAACGCAGCGAATCCCTGAGGGTGCGCTCAAAGTTCGGGTAATGTTCAATCAAGCTTCCACACAACGTATCAGACCACGTCAATACCATTAAGATGAGGATGAACTGACCTGCCATCCACACCGACACCAATTTTCTCCGTTTCAGAGCGCACGGGAAACTTACCATCGTCATCAGCAAAAGAGGCCCGGCCAGTTTGAATAAGAACAGTGGCAAGCGCAACTCCACTGAGCAATGCCGCGCGTGCTGCGACCAGCGAACATGCCCATCGGACGATCTGTACCAGTCTTTAATCTCGACACAAGACCTGGAGAATGAGAATCAGACTCACTGCGGCATCCTTAAGGGTGACATCCGACTCAGTGAACCCAAGCCGCTTCACCACAACATCCCGAATTCTTTCCAGCTTCAAACTAATATTCGATGGTAGCGTTGACGCGTCAAATGTGCTGAACGCCGGGGCCGACTTGTCACCACTCAACGACTTGCCCGGACCTTCCCAAGCGTCCTCGATGTTGCTCATTACACTAGTGTCGAGTCCGTAATGCGTGTTCAGTATGGTGGTCGACTTGCCGCCAAATAGTAATGACTTAGGGGCGGCGTCAATCAGGGCAACGAGAATGTTCCGGGTGATTTCGCCGAGATACATCCCAGAGATAAGCTTTTCGAAAGCTTGATAGGAAGGGTTGATGCTCAGACGATCGACAGTGTTGTCGAACGGCGTGAAAGGTAGATGTGATCGCTATTGGACTGAGTTGAAGGATGAAACCAGTTATGATGAATGTAATTATACTCACAGAGTTATTGAAGGCGCCCCATTCTGTGTTGATGACCATATAACCTCCATGGGCAGCAGCGGGAGAGTTAGCAAGTTTTGTTATTTTGGCTAAGAAGTCCTATTAAGAGGGGGGGAAAGGGTAAGAAGTGTTTACCGCAACTTACAGACTTCTTCGACATAGGCCCCGTTTGTCCCTGTCCCGTAAATGGCACCCAATATGCATCCTCCCGCGGTATATGCTCTGGAAAGAAGAGCACCCACAGTCTACACTCGTTCAGCGACGATAATTCAACACTCATAGAACGACGCACATCATTAACGAGAGCAACACATTTCACGTGCATATGTTTTCGGTCGAACGCATCTTGCAAAAGTTGCACGACGTCATGGCCAATTGCATTCTTGGCAGCGAAACCTTTTGTCCAGGTGAGTATTTTGCCCGAACCAAGAGCGGTCTGCTCGACAGGGAAGGAGAAGGTTAATCCCAAATAAACAACATCGGGGTTCTCTCCAGGAGCGCCAGTTGCGTACCCTGAAGCAGCATGGGTTGTGAGGAAAGCATCGACAGAGTCAGCTAGATAATCTGAGGGCGCAGAAGCCGGTTAGATCAAAAGAAAAGACATTGGAAAAGGTGGAATGCAGACCAAACAACGCAGTGGCCTCCCCAGTTTTTAGAGAGTCTGACACTTTGTATTTCTGCTGTCGCAGGGAAAAGGTCTTGTCTCCATTGAGAACGACTTCGCAGACACGCCTCGACGGACGTGAGAATAACATCGCTGATTGATTGTCGGATTGGCTCACATGTTTGTGCCTCCCAGATCGAGAGCGAGAAACGTTCTGTAAGCGTTGAGGTGAATGTTTGGGGATTACTGAAGGCCGGGATCGAGGGCAGCTTACCCAGTCTCTGTGCCATCTGGAACACCAGTCACGAAGGTAGGACTGAGATGCTATTAGTGGAAGACGACGAATAACAACAGAATTACCCACATCATAGCCATTGGATGATTGTAACTCGAGAGTCCAACACGAAACTCCTCCAAGAACGTCTTGGTCAGTTCAACGAGAACTTCTGGTTCGAGTTGGAAATGGTGATCTATATCATCAAATACGCGTTGAGAGTCTTCAGAAAAAAGAGCAGTAGTCGCCATTCAAAGTTAGGGAGAATGGAGATGGTTGTGGTAAGAGGTATCGATTGAAGTAAAGTTCATCAGAGTTTCAGCTGTCTGCAAACTTCTGCAAACTTGGCAATCAACCATCTCCGTACGTCACTTCCCGTTTTCGGACATAACTCTGGGGTTTGTTGCCGACGTGGCCTGGATCAGTTACCCCGCATGATCCTTCCTTCACCAGTTACCACGCGGAATGAGAAGTAATTCACGGAGCTTTCTCGCTGGCTAACTACTGTACAACGTTGCTGTCCCTCTAAGCTGGGCTCTACATCATAGGATCTATGTAGGCAATGAACTTGGCGACCAGAACAGATGTGTCTCAACATCAGGGACTCCAGCCACTTGGAAGCAGTGTTTCAACAATGGTCATGTAACATGATCAACTGACTGTGGGGTCACCAAGCAGCCTACTGCGCATTCTACATTGGACGTAGCACTCAGAATTTGAAGAGCATCTCTGCCACCGATGAATTAAGGCCAAGACCCTGCAAACCTCCGAAGGTATACTGTATGAGATCAGTCAGCTACAGATCGAAGTCCAGGAACGCGTGTCGTGGGAGGAGTGACCATAAACTACTGTTGTAGGAGCTCGCTCAATACTTAAGCTTATTGCCATCGACTATCGTCCCTACAATGGAGACTGCATATGAAAGTCATGTGTTGGCCCTCAGCACCTTCCAGAAATTGGAGTTACTGAGGTCTTGGTGGCCACCACCTGGATTATTGTTGGGGCATTCGACTTCAGGCAGATACTGTATGTTACGTTGGGTTCCATAAGATGAAGCAGTCATGACTAACAGTGGTAATTGAGCGGGCCTTTGGCGATTGCACCGAATTAAATGAGCCTGAAAACGCGGAAAGTGAGAAGGAAAGCGCAGAGCTCACGACCTGACATTCATTTGTATCGGCTGACTATTCCACAGCGCTGGAGTTCTCTTGCCAATCAAGAGCAGCGTAAGCTCAGGCCTCACATAAAGGACAGAAAGGATCGTCGGTGGTAAGTAGGCAAAGTTGCGGCCCGGGCCCCGGGGACGAGCACTTGTCACACCGCGGGCGGCATGTCACAGTCACGTGTACGCGGTTCTCGCAGCGCGTCTTGTTTTGAATTTCGATGTTGGACTCGATCTTCAAAGCTAGAAATGCCCCCGAGCATTGAATTCGATCTGTTTTGCACTAGTCAAACCATGACCTGGACTAACTCTCCTCGTCGCGAAATGGAATGTGATCATGATATTCACAGTCACCATCATGAACTTGTTGAGACTCACATGGACGGTACTTATGTCTACTTGACTCGTACAAGATTCTTAGTTAACCGTTTTATTTTTGGAGAACACTGTTGTCAGTGTTGATAGTCTGCCAAGAGGTCTAAGCCACGTATCACGTTGCCCAATAGGCCGCCGCAAATCACAACACCTCCTCAATTCAATCCCGCCCAATACTCCCGTTGTCCTCTTCGCGGGATACTATGGCTGTCCCACCGCACTTGGGGAGATATTCTGGCGTGGCGATGTTCCCACTGCTGACCGCCCGCTGGAGAAAAGACTGGATTTACCCTGAACACCTACTCCGTCTGGCTGGAATCGACATCCCTCGACTAGTACAGTAGGTCGGAGACGCCGTCCATTCGAACTACGACGGCATCTTCAAGTTTCGAGCCCTTTTAAAGCGACGTTCGGCACACTTTTTGACGATTCTCCAGGTCCATATGCCAATGGCATACGAGGGTGATTGGACAGGAGTGACCGACTGGTCCACTCAGCAACCCACGGGGTTTTATTCAGTACATCTACACTGGGACGAGTGTACTCACCATTACGGTCTAGAAATCTTGGCAAGGAAAGTGTGAGCCTGCTCTGCTATGACTGAATGCCTTATCTGAAATTCTTATCACTGGACAATGGACTCAGTGTCGATAGCCGGGACCTCTGAATGGCGGGTCTGTCTGCCGAACGACAAGGGCGCTTTATTCTTGTTGCCCAGGATGATAGGTTGGCATTTTTCCGATTCTAATAACTCAAAATCGGAAACGGGGAAGCCGAAAGACGCAATCTTTGCGGACGTTAGCTTCTATCGGTATCCACACGGAATTCAAACTCTCGCATACTAGACCGGGCTAAACCAGGCTAAACCCCGTTTGTTTTCAGGAATACGTTCAACTTTATCATTGCGATAGGCGTCGACTGTCGACTTGCGTTGGTTGTATCAGATTCGTCGACCGTCGATTAATACGTACGTACATACTACGCTCTCAGATATACCACGCTTGTACGCTCCGGAAACCTTGCCCTTTTTCCAGATCTACATTGATGAGTGGCAATTTGGTCAATACGGTACATATAGAATTCGATATTCTTTTTTCCCCGCCAGATTCCTAACTCACGGACGGCGAGTGTGATCAGTTCGCAAGTACTATTTCAAGGTCTTGCCCGTGGGCATGGCTGACATACGGCAAAGAATTCAGCTTTAATGTTCCCAGCATCCTTGCCCTATCATTGTATCACTCTCGGTGATTGTTTCCACTGGCCCCAAGTGTATATTCCAGTGACACTTCACCTCATAACTAGTTGGAATCATGCCTGTGATTGTTGACCGACCTTTTACAGTTTGGACACCTCGTTTGATTAATCAAGGTGGACAATCATGACTGCGTTCATGGGGTTTGGACAAGGCCGGGACCGCATACACATGGATAGAAGTAATATGATCGTACTCGTTGTGGTATGTAGTGATC